>JBAMBO010000817.1:0-60676 GCA_037044535.1 Lordiphosa magnipectinata
CTAGACACTTTCCCTGCAGGGTGCTGGCAGATATGGAAAGAGAGAGAGAGAGAGCAATGCTCCGGCATTGTTCTCGATGCGTTGGCCAGTCAATTCTGAGCTTTGTTCGATCGAACACACAATGCGTTTGCCGGTATGCAGCTGATTATATTCAACGCTGTGTTTTGTTGATTAATTTAATGTGAGTAAGAATTTTTGTGTATGAGCCAATCAAGATAAAAGTGATTTTTGAAGTTCTCTGATTCGCACTGGCCGCAGCTGCGAGACGGTACCGAGAACTCCAACGTCATTTATTGCTCAAGCATTCGGTGTGAATTGGCGAGTATGTTTGGCCTACTCGGGCTATGGTTGTGGAACTCTGGTGCATGATACAACGAAGAAGGTATGGCACTCTCTCAGTGTGCCGTCTGCAGTAATTGGAAAGGTACTCAATTTTCTTACTTAGGTAAGGTAAAAGGTAAATGTCCAAAAATATACCTAGGTATCCGAAATTTCCAGTACCTAAGTAAAAGTAAAGGTACAAAAAAGGTAACAAAACAAATTTACTTCATTACAAACATTTTTAGAGTCATACTGAAAGTGCTTAAATCCAAATATAAGGTTTAAAAATGGAACTTTTTGATCTCATATGATGTTATATTAGTAAAATGTTTCATATAAACTATCTTGCTTTTTTAACATAAGAGTTTCACAAGGTTAATGAAATTTAAGATCTAGGTAAGGTAAAAGTTACTCGAATTTGAAAATACTGAGGTAAGATAAAAGATACACAAAATATGTATGCAGGGTTGTTCCTAGGTACTTCCAAATACTGTTTATAGTATTAGTAAGATGAACATGAAGTTCTTTAGCTGCTGAAAAACATAACATATAATGTTGATAAGAGCTTAAAGTTCATCCTTGCCAAATTCTCCTCTGTAAATGTTAGAATAAATGCGGGGGCCCACTCAGAGCAGAACATAGTGGGGGCGAAACGGCCGTGCTAGCGCAGCGAAATTTAATTTTTTAAATTTGAAAAGGCGTTAATTTCTTGATACTAATCGACTACCGATACTTTGATTAGCGTATTCAAGTTTATCTTTAAGCATTCCGATATATATCCGAGCAGCTGTGAGCTGTCAAACACAATATATGTCTCTTGGCAAGTGCTTTACAATTGTGTTACAATTTGTGTTTGCAGTTGGTGTTAATTTCCGTGTAAAATATAAAGTTCTCATTCATATAAATTTGTGTATTAAACAAAAAATCAATGTAAGTGACCTGTCCATATATGCATTAATCCGCGTACTCAGTATTTCACTTCCTACTTTCGGCACAGTATTTCATATTTTAGAAACACCTTTGCTTTGCTTTGATGCTCGTGTGCTGTAAGAAAGTGTTGCCATTTATATGAAAAACTGCGAAGAAAGTTCTGAGTACTAACCTTTACCTGTAAAACTTGCAGAAAACTCTGAACCTGCGCTTTTTCGTTTATTTGTGTCGTTTTAAATTTTAGCGCCACTTTAGCATATGGCAACACCAGTTTTGCACTACACCCCCGCTTGGGCCACCCTGTTATTGTTTTCAACAATCTGGCCACACTTCAGTCTGGTCTTGCTGCAAAAAAAGTATTTGTCACTAACGCTTTACTCGTTTGTTTTGGTATTAGTGGCACCCCCCTTTCGATTATTCCTGTCATTATTCACAATTTGACACCAAATACGCCGATTGGGCCACCCCGTTTTTGGCCATACTACGATTTCAACCATCTGGCCACACTGCAATCTTGTCTTGCAGCAAAACCATTTTACTGGATCTTAAACCATTTTATTTTAGTTAATGAAACAAAATATACCCTATCTTTTTTGTTCCGTTGTGCTGCGCGTACGTCGAAAGTGCTAAAAGACATTGAAAAGGGCCATCGAGAACGTTTCACGTGCAATTTCGAGCCAGCTCGCCGCCCCCCTGCCCCCCCTGACAAAACAGACGACGACAGATTTCCAACGAGATTTTCCCTATTTCAACTTTTTTTTTCCACACCAACAAAAAAAATTTGTAAGCCAACCTTGAGAAAACACCCAGCGAGGCGAATTTCAACAGTTTCATTCGGTAAGAAAGCGTGCGAATGGTGTCTGTTGGCAGGATTTTCCGAATTTCCAACGTGAAAAGCGTGCAAAGGCTTGAAAAATTTTCTTTTGTGTAAAAAAAACATTTGTAAGGTGCAACTGTGCTTGCATGTGTATGGGTGCTAGTTAGTGTGTATGTGTCGATGTCAATGTAGTGGTGGCTGGCTGACACTGATTGTTGTTGTTGTGCGTCATAGTGTTGATTTGTCTGCTGCGTGCTTGTGCTAGTGTGTGTGTAATATGCATTCCAACGGGGTAAAGGAAAAAATTATATGTTTTGAGTCCGTCCGATGTGTAGTTATTGCATATGGAAAGGCCAAAACCAGGTGATCCTCCCTGGGCATCCATTATCCCGTCCAAAAATGTAATCGATAATATGGAAAATATCGATTAAATTCCATCAAATCGCTTTGGAGAAAATGCGCATTTCCATTAAAGAAAGTCTCTCTTTCTCTCTCTGATTGCAGATCTCGATCTCCCTTGTCTAGCAAAGAAATACCATTGAGTTAAGTTGAGTCGAGAGCAGAGCGGAGAGTGGAGCAGGCTTCCAACATGGACAAGATGAGGATGATTAAGGACAGCCGCTCCGAGATAATTGTCGGAGGGAAATATCGGGTGATACGCAAGATAGGTAAGTGCGCGCTTCATGCCGTATTCTCATTGTGTGTGTGTGCCGCCCCTGTAAATTCAATCCATCCGTAGGCAGCGGCTCCTTCGGTGACATCTATCTGGGCATGAGCATCCAGAGCGGCGAGGAGGTGGCCATTAAGATGGAGAGTGCCAATGCCCGGCACCCGCAGCTGCTGTACGAGGCCAAGCTCTATCGGATTCTAAGCGGCGGCGTTGGCTTTCCACGGATTCGCCATCACGGCAAGGAGAAGAACTTCAATACTTTGGTCATGGATCTGCTCGGCCCCTCGCTGGAGGATCTATTCAACTTTTGTACTCGCCACTTTACCATCAAGACTGTGCTGATGTTGGTGGACCAGATGATCGGGCGCCTGGAGTATATACATCTCAAGTGTTTCATTCATCGCGACATCAAGCCGGATAACTTTCTGATGGGCATTGGACGGCATTGTAATAAGCTCTTTCTGATCGATTTCGGTTTGGCCAAGAAGTTCCGTGATCCGCACTCGCGTCTCCATATCCTGTATCGCGAGGACAAGAATCTAACGGGCACTGCACGCTATGCCTCGATCAATGCCCATTTGGGTATTGAGCAATCGCGACGTGATGATATGGAATCGTTGGGCTATGTGATGATGTACTTCAATCGCGGTGTGTTGCCCTGGCAGGGCATGAAGGCCAATAACAAGCAGCAGAAATATGAGAAAATATCGGAGAAGAAAATGTCCACACCGATTGAGGTGCTGTGCAAGGGATCGCCGGCCGAATTCTCCATGTACTTGAACTATTGCCGTAGCTTGCGCTTCGAGGAGCAGCCCGATTATATGTACCTACGTCAATTGTTCCGGTGAGTAGTGATCTCAAATAGTCTGTTGTTTGGGTCAGATTTTTGGTGTGGTCTCACTTTCCCCATTTTGATACTTAATTCTTAAGCCCTGAGGTTTGAAAGGTTTCTCTAAATACTCTCTGTATGTTATGATCATCTATCTAGGTAGTTCCGAATGGCCTCCACACATTGATCTATTGAGTCTGCGCCTCGCTAAAGCATCGCAGTGTGCGCTAGTTTATGCTCAGAGGACTTGTCCTCTGAACAGTACTTGCATATTGTTGAAGCGCTTCGTTTTCATTGTTTATATAGAGCTAGAACAGAAGTGGACTCATCACGCAATCCTGCTTTACTCCCGACTTGATAGTTGTGAACCATCCCTAAGCGCTGCAAAGACCTTCTTCCGATATGCTAACTTCTGTGCCGCTTGCAAAACTATTCAACTTATCTCATCAACTGGAAGATTTTCCTAGTCTTTGGAAGGAATCCTATATTATTCCTATTCATAAGAAGGGTCCAAAGTCACATATATCGAACTACAGGTGTGTTTGGAAACTATCGGACATTCCAAAGCATCTCGAAAAGATCCTGACCTTCCAACTGCAACATTATTGTCGCTCGGTAATATCAAAAAGAACCGCTCTATATCTACGAATTTGCTGGAATTTACTTGTCTTGTAAACAATAGATTTGTCAATAAGCGGCAAACTGATGTAGTTTATACTGATTTCAGCCAGGCTTTTGACTCTGTCAATCATGAGCTTTCCCTCCACTCCTCCTCAACTGGATCAAGTCATATCTAAGCGATCGATCTCAACGAGTTTGTTTCAAATCAATACTATTCAGCTCCATTAATGTACTATCTGGTAGTTAATTTAGACCCCCTACTATTTAACCTATTCATAATTGATATCCCACAGGTTTTATCCCATTCGCATGCATTGATGTATGCTGATGACCTAAAACTTTATCGTATCCGATCCGATTTAAGCTCTCTTCACACATGGTGCTCGGTTAATGGGCTTCCTCTTAATCTCAGCAAGTGTAAATGTGTATGATCTTTAGTCGCAATCAACCATATGAGTTTGATTATATGATTGATATCATCCCTTTGGAACGAATCTATAAAGTGGATGATTTGGGTGTACAATTTGTACCCAAGTTATGTTTTAATAGTCATATATCGGGAGTTCTCGGGTTCGTTAAACGATGGTCCAAGGAATTAAATGACCCCTACGTCACTAAGCAACTGTATGTTTCCCTGGTAAGACCAATCCTTGAACATGGGTCGTGTGTCTGGTCTCCATACTATCAAAAATATCAAGATCAACTGGAATCGGTTCAGAAGCAGTTCTCAATTTTCGCTCTCCGAGGCTTAAACTGGGATCCTTCCACCCATCTTCCTCCTTACGAGGACAGCTTACACCTAATCAGCCTGCCTTCTCTGCCATGTTGTTTTTTTATTCATAAACTCCTCTCAGAAGTAATCGACTCTATCGCTTTGTTATCTAATATAAGTCTTGCTGTCCCACAACGCGTTACTAGAAACTTTTATCCTATTTATCTACAGCCTTGCCTAACAAACTACGCTCATCACGAACCCTTCCGAAACCTTTGTTTAAACCAGGGAATCAAACCGAATCGTATTTCGGTTTCGGTTCCGATCCTAGTACGTACCGAAACTAATGTTTCGGTAAAAGGTTCGGTTTTGGTTCTAACATTATTGCGGTATTCGGTTCCGTATCGGTACCTGCATTTTTATTTCGCTACCGGTATGAACCATTAAAATATAAAGAAATGTCGGCCAATTTCATAGCGAAGACATAATAGTAAACAAACGTTCTACACTTATTCAAAGACATACATAAACACAATTGTAGAAACTTTTTCAAGTTTACTTACCACCATTTAACTGCATCTTCTTTGTTTTGTAAACATTTTAAGCTCAGATACCTCTGGAGGTATCTGAGAGAACCCATCGTGAAGTATAAGATTCGGTTCGATGACCGGTTCCTTAACTTATCAAACTTGAGGATTTGATTCGAACCTTGGTTCATAACATCTGAAATATTTGAAACATTTTTGCCTTAATTTTCCATGAATTTCAGCAAATCGGTTAAAATTAAAACCTTCATGGCCTTATTTTTGTTGAAGAGAACACATTTAACTTACTATTTGATAAATCTATCTAACTAAGGTTAACGCCATCAATCATACGTCCCTGGTTCTTCCAATGTGTCATGTTACAACTAGACTATTACTTTATTTCCCTTTTCATAGTCGGAATATTCCCAGATTGGATATGACTTACAAAACTGATCTCCATTAGATAATGCTCCAATCGATCCAAGTACTAAGCAATAATTTTTTTCCATCCGTAATATAAAGAAACTTATAAAAGTCGACTTTAATAGTTTTCTGAACCAAAAGTTTTCCCAAACAGAAGAATTCCTGCTCGGGTTCAGGTTCTCGAGTTAATAGATTTTAAAGGATGGACGCAAAAAACCCGAACCGAACCGGTCCTGCGGGGTTAAGTTCCGTCAGTGATTGATGTCATTAAACAGTTTTGTGAAAATACTGAACTATTTGTATTTTCCTGCTTCTTTTTATACAAATACATGTATGTTTCGAATTAGCCTCTACTTTCAGCTAACGGATTTTCTGACAGAGCTGCTGTCCTCATGCAGTTTCACTTGAACAGAAATGGATAACACAAGTCAATGGTTATCATGACATTCAATGAGGGTCTAAGAATATAGAATGCAATATTTTTAAAAAGACTAGTCTCGCCAAAACCAAGTACCATCTTTGCAATCTTGTTTTTGCACCCAGAACCGCAACTGTACCGGTACAATGTTTCGGTTCTTTTCTGTCTTTTCGGTTCCAAGAATATCGGTTCTCGAATACCGGTATACAAAAAATTAAGAATATGGGTTCCGGTGACGGTTCTGGTTCTGAGTTTTAATCGGTTCTTTTCGGTATACGGTTCCGGTTCTGGTTCCAGTTTGATTCCCTGTTTTAAACTAAAACTTGCATTATCATACTTTCTCATCTCACGCCTCCTTGTTTGTAATAAAAGATAATTTATTGTCGTTCCTAAGTAGGCCTTCTTAAAGTTAAACAGAACATTGTTAAACTATAAACTAAATAAACAATGTCCAGGTCGTCGTCTGAAGTATTTGGAAGTCCGAAATGAAATTGTGCCACACTTTGTTGCACAAAATTGGTTTTTTAATGTGTGACGCGAGCTGCTCACTTTCTGCTTTAATTGGATTGAAGTTTCTTCTTACCATACTCCAAAACGAACCAAGGCTGGATGTAGCTAGCTTTTTGCCATGGTTTCATACGGGGG
The DNA here is from genome assembly GCA_037044535.1 of Lordiphosa magnipectinata. NCBI lineage: Eukaryota > Metazoa > Arthropoda > Insecta > Diptera > Drosophilidae > Lordiphosa > Lordiphosa magnipectinata. Next base: position 6,914 of record JBAMBO010000817.1, read on the forward strand.
GCGGCATTTATAATGCAGTTTATTAGCAAAATTCCAGTTGAGATACTTGTTGATTCAGATTTTCCTTATAACTATTCTCAAAACGTAGGCACCGGATTATCCTCGAAAGTAGAACTTGATCGTCGTCTTGTCTAGCACGGATTTGAACTGTAATGCTTGCTCTCCGATTTCCATGTCTTGGATACTTATCCCAAGTTGCATATTAGATCAACTTTAGGCACCTATTGAGGTTGTGGTTCGAGGAGCTCTTTTATGGTGTGGTGTTATTGGCAAGATAACTGATTCTTTGGCTTTCATTGATTCGTAGGAAGAGTATCTATTGGGGTGAACCCTGTATCGTAAAGAAATTGAAATATATGATATATTAACAACATTGTTTTGCGTATACAAATTCGCAAGAAACTGCTGCTATAGACTGGAATACAAACATATTTATGTACATAAGTATGTATACATCGACAATTTAGTGCAAAAAATTTGATCATGTGTACATCAGTTTTGTTTACACAAAGTTGACATTTCCCCATTCGGGTTGAAAAATGTTCCATTCAAGATAAGCGGTAAATCTTTATTCCCTTCATTATTTAGTGACTGATCAGTCATTGTGAACCATAATAAAGTTTAAATTTTACGAGACAGTGCTGATCAAATTTCTGCACAAAATATTGGAACGTTGTTGCGACGGCTGCCAGTTTTTTCTCTCCTCTATCTTTGAGTATTTTCTTGCAAAAGCATGAAGAAGCCAATAAATTAAGTCTGACCGAATATACTCAAAATCCCAAACGTGTAGAGATGATACAATAGAACAATTGATATCAATACTTGGTCGCGAAGAAAAATCACGTACGAAAACTACCTAGTACCCCTACCTATTGACAAGGTAAACGAAAATTAAGACCTAGGTAAGGTAAAAGGTACTCGAATTGGAAAATACCGAGGTAAGGTAAAAGATACACAAAATATGTATCTAGGTATGTACCTAGGTATTTGTACCCAGGTGCTTCCAAACACTGCCCGGGACAGCAGCTTGTTCCTGGTGTCTAGTTGGTCCAGTTTGAGAGAAGCTTGGCCCTGGCCCTCCTGGAGGTGCTGTTTGAGCCAATTTTACTTTTACTTTACAACAATTTTGGTGCAGTTCCTCTGATTTCATCATCCAGCAATTTTTGCTATATTTTATCAGAGTTATTCGTGCTTCAACCTGTCAACCCCAGGCTTACTTTGTGGTTCTCAAGATGTTTGACCTCTTTTTCCCGGGTGTAATGAGACAGCCGGATAGCCGCATTGACCTCATTCCGTTCCTTAGCTTAGGCTTTCCCTTTTGACCTATTCTTAATGCAACAGGCATTCATGTTTGCAAATCAAGTGAATTTACCACTGGGTTTAATCAAACGGTACTTACCACAAACTTCAGAGAGAGAGAGGGCAGCAGAGAGTGCAGCATAGAGGCTACTCTCTACAAACTTTCAACTTGAACTTTTGTTTAATTTCATCATTTCTTTTTCGTTTTTTCCAGCATTCTGTTTAGGACGCTGAATCATCAATATGATTACATTTACGATTGGACAATGCTGAAGCAGAAGACCCATCAGGGTCAACCTAATCCAGCTATACTCTTGGAACAATTGGACAAGGAGAAAGATAAACAGAACGGCAAACCCTTGATTACGGATTAAATTTGTGGGACGTTCAGCTAAGCGAGAGCTGAGTTGGGATTTGATGAGCTATGGGCAACTGGCCATAGCTGAGCATGTTGAAACAAAAAGGAGAAGCAGCGGGAGATAGAATGTTTCTTAAAATTAATTTAAATCCAATACTTAACAAATAAGGAGGAAACAAACAACCAACAACAACAGCAACAACAACAACAATATAATCTAAACAAGAAAACCACAATAACAACAATACCTACCCAACACACACATATGCAAGCGCTCCCACACACACAAAACACACACACACACACACACATCAACAACAACCAACACATTAGCATAAAAAATTACGAGGAATCATAATGCAAAAGCAAAATATATATATGTATATAGACCCATATACACATATATATATTTATATATATATCAATTTGATTCATATGAAATCAAATCCCATGCATAATATTAAACAAAGCGAAGTAAAACTCAATAACTAATTCAAAAAATTATAAAAAAAAAAAGGAACAAGTAAAACGCAAGCAAAGCCAAGCGAGAAAGAAGGAGGTAAAATACAAAAAACAGAAACAACAACAAAAAAAACAAAACGCAAAACTGCAAAGTAATTTTGCATAGTAAGCAGTAATAATTATAAACATAACTTATATTTAATTTTTTGAATTACATCAATAAATATGTTGAAATTACAATTGATTTAACAACAAAAAGGGTAACAGCGTACTTCGGATACCAACACTAGACGCAATGACTCCTGGAACGCCAATGGGACACTTTCCAAAGCTCTCGAGATAGAGCTGTTCGTACGATTACGATTCCAATACTTCCGGTCCACTAGGAAGTGTTTGGTAATCGTGATGATTGACAAGAATGGCAAGGATCCTACAAAGCCCAACATTTACCGGCCAATTAGTCTACTTTCAACTTTCTCCAAAATATTTGAAACAATGCTGGCAGTTAACGCGATTAAAGATTCTATGCCTGACCACAAGAGAGAGCACACTGTGTCCCGCAACAGATCTCAGATTTTAGAACATCATGCCTTCCTGGACCTGGGGCATGTGGCTCTGGCCGTTTCCATAAAGGGTTTTCAGGCTTCAGTTTAAACTCCTCACGAACACTTGCCAGTTGTTCACCTGAAGTGTGCGGCGTGTAGTTTCCTTTGCCCAGGCCGATCTTTGAGAGCACATGGTCCAGGTTCTCAACTTTCATGTGGCCCTGACTGTCTCCACGCAGAGTCCGTTTCTCCTCTTCGTAGCCTGGGCTTGTATTCACTCGAGGTGTATAGGAGGACGATGGGTACCTGTGCTCAAGAATGTGCCCCATCCTCTCTCTCAGACAACCTTACTTTGCTTTCCCTCAAAATTTGAACCCAACATTCCGGTTTAGAACTACCATCACATCTGATTTCCCAACTCGGCGCCCTCTGGGTCTCAGCACTTGACTGAGCCGACCCCAGCCTTAGAGACTTCCCCACATTCATGGAAGGCGTCCTTCGGGCGTCTCATCAACATGAAACACTTTTTGTGCAAACGGACCTACAAACAATGCACTAGCACTTCGAGGATTTATAAGTATCTCGACCACACAGTTACCAATATATATCTGTATCAATCAGCATACCAAATTCCTTGAATCTCAAAAGTTCGTTTTGATTTGATAAAGCGAAAGTCAAATGCCGCCTAGAAAACGTTGACATATGTCCCAAATCCTACAAAAACTAAGAATGCTGCATTTCATTAAGCATTTCCCCCACCAAAGAATAGGTTATCAGCATACATGGAAGACAGGAGCAACAACTTTTTGTGAAGACCTAGTCAACTGACTCACCGGACAGCAATTCTAGAGTTACTCACTGGCAATTGAGTCAGCATGGAAAGCAGTTTGTGCATTACACTGAGGAACGAGCCGGGGCAGCCTGGTGGATGAGACGACAGACTCTGATACTCTTTATGCCACCAGCACACTATCGTATTTACTTTTTCGTCAATTGAGACTGCTTTTAGCCCAAACAAAGCTAAAAACTGAATTTTATCTCTACCGGGTTGGTGTGTGTTACCTCTGGTGTACCGCAAGGTAGTCACCTAGGACCTTTAGTTTTTCGTTTATTTATCAATGATCTTCCTTAGGTTGTTAAGTCATCTCAAGTCTTCATGATTGTTGATATGACGCTATTAATAATCTTCAATTTGCTCTATTTCAATCATGATAAATGCAAGTTCATCTCGTTTTACCGCACTAAACTTGCTCCAAATACATACTTTCAAAAGAGCTCGGGATCGCATTACCTCAGTTCAGGATCTGGGGGTATTATTTGATCACAAGCTTTGCCTTAACGACCACATCTCTGCCATATCCAACAAAGGTAAGAGTTTGCTAGGTATCTTTAAGCGTTGGTCTAAGGAGTTTGACGATCCATACATAACTAGGCTTCTTTACGTGTCTCTTGTTCGCCCATCGCTAGAGTATTGCTCAAGCATTTAGTCACCTCAATACATAGGTAGTTACTATCAAGCAGAGGTCGCAAAAATCGGTCCCCCGTTTGCCTTTGTCAGAAAACGACAGCTTTCGTGCGACCACATTGAAAAGAGGTACCGAAACAACCTTTAACTACGCTCTCTGTTTCTATTTGGTTGTAAACAAGGATTTTGGATCGCAACGAAAGTCCGCTACGATGCTTGAGAAGCCAATCAAGCTCCTTCGCCTTAGCTGCTACTGTAGCAGCTGCTCGTACCACATGGGCTTTCCAGGTCAGGCGGCGGTCCAATGTCACACCAAGATATTTAACCGCAGATTTCAAATATGGGACTCTTGACCCTAGAAGTCGCACTCGAGCCACTTTTCCGCGTCTCATAGCGAAGGTGCATAATGGCTATGTTCCAGCGGTTCTCCCAACGACCAAAGCCATCCAGGAACTGCTGGACCTTAGTAGATGCTCTTTTGCGGCTGTTGCTGGATGCAAGAAAAGCGGTATCGTCAGCGTACGTGGCGATAAAGGTGCGAAGTGCAACTGGATACGGCAGATCCGAGGTGAAAAGAGAGTATAGTACCGGTCCGAGATCACTACCCTAAGGTACGCCTGCAAGAATAGGACGGATGCTTGATCGCTCGCCTCTCAGCTCAACCGTAAAACGGCGCCCTAGGAGAAAGGAGCGAATCAGCAGATATTGTTCTTGCTTGAATAGCAGTCCCTCGTGCCAAACGCGATCGAATGCCTGTCTTATATTCAGGAAGACGGCAGAGCAGTATTGAAAGTTCTCGAATGACTTTAAGATGTGGTTTGAGAGTCTAAGGACCTGTTGCGACGAACAGTGTCCTCTGCGAAAACCAAACTGATGGTCAGGGATAGCTTCTTCGACCGCGCTAACTGCCAACATTCTTCCAAGAAATATTCTTTCAAATATTTTAGAGAAAGTTGGCAGTAGACTAATTGTCCGGATCACAGCGGACTTCCAAGTGGTCGGGAAGTATTGTAACGGTAACATAGCGGAACAGGACTCCCACTTCAGGAAGTGCCTTGACAGTTTTGCCGTCAACATCGTCAATGCCCGGGGCCTTAGTGAACTTTAGCAGCCGTATCTGAAGACGCACTTCGTCCAGAGAGATGGGTCTGATGTGAAAGAGTGGGCCAGTTTCTGTTGAGACCAGCTTGAGTGGTGGCGGCATCCTCAGCTGAAACAAACTCCTCAACTGTCTCCAAATCAGAGCGAGCCCAGGATCCATCTTCCCTCTGGACAACAAACCTCTGTAAGGGCTGTCTCTTAACATCACGGGTGCATTTCCAAGGGGAGAAACCTCGGTCTTGCGATGGGTCGATGTTAGGAAGTTTTTCTTCCAGGTATTCAGCCTTTATGTCAAAGAGAAGCTTTCTAAGGGAGTCTGCAGCTCTACGACAGTCAGCCTCATCTAATGGGTTGCGAAAGCCCATCCATCTCCGACGCAGCGCTCTCTTGCGTCTCACGATGGCGATTACCTCAGGTTTTAAAAGTGCCTGAGTGGGACTACGGTGACTGCGGGGGGGTCTACCACTCATACCTTGCTCAGCGGCTGTGCGGAGCCAAATCAATGCCAAATTTACAATTTACTTTTAATTTCACTAGCCAAAAGGCAAAACGTTTGAATCCGCAAGTCTTTCGTTTTACTTTTACCACAACACGCATCAATTCCACTTTCGAAAAACTTTCGTGGAAGTGGAATTGAGAACAAGGCTGCTGATTGTGCCCAAAGTCCATTTTCTTTTTGCTCTTAAGCTTATTCTTTTCTGGAACTAAAATTACAAGAAAATAAACTTGAATCAAACACTAGCTTTTTGTTTGGTTTATTTACACAATACATATATAGACGTATATATATATATATATATATATATATATATATCTGATTTATTTGCATGCATCTTAAAAGAAAGTTACAATTTTAATTTGTTTACACTTACATACATTTATTTATTATTATTATTCTTTTGTTGTTGTTTTCATGTTATTATTAAGTTTTTTCTTTTGTTTTGTTTGCCTTGTTTTTTGTTCGCAGACAAAATATCAGTTCAGGCTCGCTTTACGCAAAATTTCGACAGAAATTTGTTTGTTTTAGGTATAATTTCGAAAGAAATTGGGGGGGGGGGGGGTGGGGGGGGGTCAAAATGAGTGGTCAAATGTTGTGATATTCGTGTGCCAGATTTATATGTTTCGGTGAGAAAAACATAAAACCAGCTGTGATGTGTGTGTCTTGGTATGGTATAGCATACATGTACATGTATAACACAAGGAAGGGGGGGATGTCTATCTGATAACACAATAAAAGTAAGACAAGTGTGTCTGTAGCAGGGGTGGGGGTGGGGGGGTTTAGGGAGCACCACTTGTTGTAGCATTAATTTCTATATACACTCCTCCTTCTCCATCTCGCTCTCTCTCGTACTCTCGCTTTCTCACTCACTCGCTGTCTCTTCTTAGCTCCATCTCTCTTTCTATAAAAATAAACTATTTTGTGTATATTTTATATGTTTATCATAATAACTCCTGCATTGGAGAATGGGGGGGGGGGGGGGTTTGGGTGTGGGTGCCATGCTGCCAGCGCATTTCTCTCCTCTAACTCTTGCATTCTTTGTTCTATTGCTGCTCCTTCTTCATCTTCATCTTGTCACATCTCAATCTACATATATGCTAAATTATTATAGTACACTGCGTTAATTTTGTCATTAGGTTGTGTTTTTTGTTTTTTTTGTTCGCAGAGTAGAGGAGGAGGATGAGGCTGTGTAGGTAAGTGGGTGGTGGGTGAGTCCAGCATGCTTCACTCGGCCAAAGGGCCAGGTTTGCTGCTGCTGCTTTGTTTCTCCTTTTCACGCTCACGCTCGTTGCGCTGCTCGGTGGTAAGCAATACTGCTGTACTCTGTGGTTGTTGCTGTTGATTTTGTTGCTGCTGCTGCTGTTGCTGCTGCTGCTGCTGTTGGGTCTGGTGTGTCTTTTGCTTCAGCATGGTCCAATCATAGATGTAATCATATTGATGATTCAGAGTGCGGAACAAAATGCTAAAAATGAAGAAGAAAAAAGATTTAATTAGCCGATAATTTAAAGCTTTTTGCAAATTGTTTGTCAAGAAGAGCGACGCAAACCAACGCTGACCTACTTTATAGACCGCTGGCCAGCTAGTGAAAAGGTGTTTACTCTCCAAGAGCGCCAATCGCAGGTTTGATTAGAAATTGAATGGGTTCATCTTTCAACGTCACCCTGTTATATGTCTAGTCTTGGCTACTTTTTAGTGTGGCCAAAAGTTTGACATTTATTAGCACAATCTTACTCAAATCAGCCACGGACGACTCAAACATGGCCAAAAAATCAAGTACCGAAACTTCATTTCTATGGATGATTGGCCTGCTGGTAGCCCAGACCTGAATCCAATGGACTACAAACTTTGGTCCGTTCTCAAGTCTATGAGTCTTTGAAGCGTGCCCTTGTTCGAGCAGTAGACAATTTCTCAATTCATGAGTTGCGCACTGCGATCGTTGAGTAGTCGGCGCTGTTGGAAGGCACAAGGAAGCCATTTTGAATAAGTTGTTCTACAATTTGTAGCCTAGCAAGAAAAAAGTTTTGAAGTTATATTCATTTGTTTTCACTGTATGACCAAAAAACCGTGTACCAAATGCCGACTTCTTAATAAAACATCCACTATTTCGTGACGGCTGCCAAGGAGATGCTCGGATACGCCGAGCACGCTCGAAAGCAGACTTGGTATGATGAGAAGTGCCGCGACGCTACTGCAGAGAAAGACGCTGCCTACAGGAAAACTCTGCAGTCGGGAGCAACGCGGGCGGTTAAAGAGCAATACCGGAAGAAAAGGAGAGAGGAGAAGCGCCTTTTCAGAAGGAAAAAGAATGAGCGAGAAAGGCGCATGCGTGAGGAAGTCGAGATGCTATTCGGGCATGGGTGAAACTCGAAAATTCTATCAAAAGATTAGACGACTAACTGAAGGTTTCAAACCAGGAGTCAAACAATGCAATGACGAAAATGGAAATCTGGTCACAGATCCGCAAGTGGCGCTAGACAAATGGAGAAGCTATTTTGCCAACCTACTGGGAGGCCTCTAGAGAAGTAGCGACGCCACCAATCGACAACTTAGAGATAGATCATCACGAAGTCTGTGTAGCCATAAAAAGGCTTAAGAACAACAAATCAGCAGGAGCAGATGACCTGCCAGCTGAACTGTTTAAGGCTGGAGGCGAGGAGTTGGTAAGGTGCATGCACCAACTCCTCAGCAGAATATGGTCCGACGTGAGCATGCCCGAGGATTGGAGTCTTAGTGTAATTTGCCCACTTTTCAAAAAAAGGAGACCCTGCAGTTTGCGCCAACTACCGTGCGATCAGTATCCTTCCCATCGCATATAAGATTCTGTCGTGCATTATTTGTGAATGTCTAAAGCCGCTTATTAGCACACTGACCGGACCTTATCAGTGTGGTTTCAGACCTGGAAAATCCACCACCAGACCAGATATTCACATTACGACAAACCCTGGAGAAGACCTATGAGAGAAATATCAAAACCAACGATCTTTTTGTTGATTATAAATCCGCCCTGGGCACACCGATAAAGTCAAGGTTCTTTGACGCCCTGTCTACCTTTGGTATACCAGCAAAGTACGTTTAACTTTGTATGATGACGTTGAGAAGCACTCGAAGCTCCGTCAAAATAGGAAAGAACCTCTCCAAACCATTTGATACCAAGAGAGGTTTTAGGCAGGGTGATACCCTATCGTGTGACTTCTTTAATCTGCTGATGGAGTATATACTGCGCCAGTGCCCAAATGCCAACAGATCGGGCTCATTTCTTTATAAAGATCTAATGCTACTCGCATACGCCTATGATATTGACATTATCGGCAAAAACGAACAGGCGGTAAGCAGGGCGTTTTCAGAGATTGAGAAGCAGTCTAAACTGATGGGCTTAGCGGTAAACGAGGACAAGACAAAGTACCTAGTATCCACGGACAAGAAGTCTACGCGTCTTGGACATTTTGTTACTATGGGGGAGTACAACTTTGAGGTTGTAGAGGATTTTGTCTACCTCGGGACGATGATTACCGGCGACAACAACATCAGCCTGGAGATCCGAAGAAGAAATACTCTTGGAAACCGATGCTACTACGGCCTCAGTAGGGAGTTCAAGAGCAGAGCCTTTTCTCGAAGAACAAAAATAGCGCTATACAAGTCGCTCATCATCCCAGTCCTGCAATACGGCGCAGAAGCATTGACTATGACAGCAGCGGATGAGGAGGCGATTGGCGTGTTCGAGCGAAAAATCCTTCGGAGGATATATGGACCTTTAAAAGTTGGCGATGGATACCGCATTCGAATGAATCACAAACTGTATGAGCACTATAAGGAGCAAGCGCATAAAGCAACAGCGGCGGCGCTGATTAGGACATGTAATCCGGATGGATAAGAGGCTCCAGTAAAAAAGACGTACAAAGCGAAGACGGCTGATTTTGGAGGACAAGGCAGGAGGGGTCGCCCACCACTAAGATGGGATGATCAAGTGCGGAAAGACATTTCCAACCTTGGTGTGAACAACTGGTGCCAGCTCGCACAATGCAGAAGCGAGTGGAGGGCATTCATTGCAGAGGCCAAGACCGTCAAGCGGTTGTGATGCAATATCGGGCCAATAAAGAAGAAGAAGATTTCGTGACGAGCGTGGAAGTTGGGTGGTTTAATCAAAATTTGAGTATCTCATGGTCCTTGTAGTACTAAGTAATTAGCTTTTCTTATTTATGTGGAATTGTCAACAGTCGATGAATAAACCGTTGCTGAATAAACCACAATTATAACAATTGAAATTTGTAAACAAATTTGTTTTTATCAATAAACCCCCTACACTACACCTATGATGAGCGACAATGAATCCACTTGCTTACAAATCATATTTTAAACAAGCGAAATAAACAAGCTGGAAACTGAACGTAATATAAGATGGCACAATAATATTGCGCAGCAAGCAAGGCCCAACTCTTGGGTAATACCTAAAATAAGTCTCGTATATCAGACTACGGATGAGGCTGGTCCTTGACAAAAAGTCTAAATATCTGTAGGAAAGTCTTCGGAATGTTAAACTAAAGGCAGTTCCAGCGATATGCTGGATCCTGGGCTCGGTCTGATATAGATATAGTAGATATGTGCGTGAAAGAATGAAAAGTTGACTCTAAACGGCGCAGAAATTAAAGTGGTCAAGGGGAGGAACAGATATCTGGGCATGCTATTGACACCATCAATGAATTTCACCAAACATGTGCAACAAAGGCTCAAATATCTGGCATATAAGCTATAAATAGTACATGGAGTTCCTTCATAACCAAAAAAGTATGTCAAAAGCAGCGCAAAGTTCAAAGTTTTTGAAGCAGCGTCGCATTCCAAGTATGGGAACATACAAAATATGAAGATGCGGAAAAATTAATAATGGATTTTATAAAGCGAATGTTTATGAATGAATTCTCAAAATTGGACTATCTCCAGTTTATGCCAATAGCAATATACAGGTTGGTCGGGCGTGGCGTACCAGTCGTATGTGTGGCGGCTGGTGCGGGAGGTTGTGGGTTCGATCCCGCCTCGGACCATCTAATAGAAAAAGTTTTTTCTTTCTTTAGAAAAAAGCTTTTACACACCCGATCACCTTCACCAGCTACTGGCGCCAGCTGTGAAGTAACTAGCCATGAAAAAGCAAATTCTCTAACTATTGCCGTTCGGATTTGGCGTTTAACTGTAGGTCCCTTTCTCTTGTGCGAAAAATTATAAGCACACACGCCAAGAGATTGAGAGAAGCTTGGCCCTGGCCCTCCTGGAGGTGCTGTTTGAGCCAATTTTACTTTTTACTATATACAGGGTGGGGCAACATAACTCCCGTATCTGAAATGAGCGTCCATTCCGCTCAACGATAACCTGGAGGGCTGGGCGTGGTCTCATTCGAAAGGTGGGTTCTTAAAGTTTCGTTAGCTCCCAGTCGGGCTTGATCATGCAGTGAGGCCTATTTATCCAACGGTCGCTCAGCGCAACCAAACTGTGACCTTTGTACACCACCCCTTAATCCAAGGCTTCATACTGTCAACTCAAAGCATGATGAGCAAAAGGAATACCTGGTTAGAATCGGCTGCACGCATGTTCCATATGTTACATAGAAGTATTTTGAATAGTCGGCACCAGTCGGCAACAGAATTTAGATCACATTGAAGGACTTCAGAATCTCTAAAGCTGCCTTTACACTTGATCAAAATCAAAGATTGAAGCATACTTCGATTCTCGACTAAAAAATTGCTGAATGAAAAAACGATTTCCAATTTTCTACGAAACAAGGAATCCTAAGGAAAAAACTTCAAGGGCGGTAACAATCGAGTGGTTTCGCAAGCAGACAGGAGAGCCAAACTGAGAGAAGCATCTAATTCGCACGACTCGTCTTCCAAAATCAAGGAAAAAACTGGCGTTACAGCGAGCCTATCATCGGTGCAAAGAGTAATTAGGAAAGCTGCGCACCTAAAGCGACAAAAACTAAAAAAAACCATAAAGAAAGTCGGTCAAGCCCGACTATAACATACTCTGCACCCTTAATGTCGCAGCTCGCATTTGGTCACGAGTCAAACGGCCAGTTAACACACAACGCAGTGCGCTCTCTAAGTCTTTCTCTCTCTCTCTCTCTCACTAAGATTGCTTCTGCTGAACGCAATGCTTAGGTTATGGGTGGGGTGAGTGAGGGGTGTTAACGGGTCGTTTTTTGCTCATAACTTGAGTATCATTCATCCGATATTTATCATTCGTTCAGCAAATCGATTAATAATTTTGAGTACTAGATATCTCTAGAAAGTACGAACCATCTATCATCAAAACTGTAGGAGATATGACGTTTTTTCAAAATTGCGGGGGCGCGAGGGGGCGTGGCAAAAATTGATGAAATAAACTTGATCTGCCTCGTATCTCTATCTCTTGACCATCTCTGAGATCAGACGGACAGACGGACATGGCTATATCGACTCGGCTGTTAAGTGCTGATCAAGAATATATATCCTTTATAGGGTTGGAAATGATTCCATTCTCCCTGTTACATACTTTTGCACAAACTGTCACATATCGACATCTATGTACCTATCGGTACGCGAGTATAAATAACGCACGAAAGCATATGTCGTGGTTTTCTGAGTGGCATTATGTTACCTTTTCGGATGAAAAGAAATTTAATTTGGAGGGTCCCGATGGATATAATTATTATTTTCATGACCGACGTAAAGAGGAGCATAATTTAAACCGCTTGCACAGCCGGGTGGGCGGTGTGATGGTGTGGGGAGCTATATCCTACTATGGCACCTGCGAGTTGCAGTTTTTAAAACCGCGTATGAATGCAGTTAACTACAACAGTGTTTTAAAAACAGCATTTCCCCACTTCCAAAACATATTCGAAAATTTGAAATGACATTTCCAGCACGACAATGCTCCAATTCACACTGTCAGGTCCGTTAAAACGTGGATTCAAAGCCAAAAAGTTGATGTCCTCGAGTGGCCACCTTACTCGCCTGATCTAAATATCATCGAAAACGTGTGGGGATGGTTGGCTAGAAAAGTGTACGAGTACGGAAAACAATATAAAACAAAAGCAGAGTTAATCGAAGGCATCCCTGTAGTACCGCTGCACTGTTGCTGGTTCTAGCGAATCCGCTAACACTCGTTAGCGACAGCCACCAGCCTAATCATCAGCCATGTTATTTGCCTAACGAATTTTGTATGGGAATGTCCGCAAAACGTACCGGTCGGTACGACGCTGCATTACCAGTCGTTAGTGTAGTGATGGGAGCACACTACCCTGAATAACGACCTGATGCATCACTGAGTGTACGTCGCTTCGCTAACGACAGGTGATGCATCATCACATTAACGACTGGTGATGCATCGTCGGACCGACCATCACCACACTAACGACTGGTAATGCAGCGTTGTACCGACCCATCACCACTTTAACGACTGGTAATGCAGCGTCGTACCGACCGGTACGTTTTGCGGACATTCCCGTACAAAATTCGTTAGGCAAATAACATGGCTGGTGGCTGTTGGCTACGAGGGTTAGCGGATTCGTTAGAACCAGCACCGGTGGAGCGGTACTACAGGGATTAGACAAGCTTGGTCCACCATTTTCTTAAACTACCTAGAACCACTTTACAATTCACTTCCCAATCGAATTTACGAAGTAATTGTCAACAAGATTTTGCTTAAAAATATTTAAAAATTTAAAATATAAGTATAAAAAAACACATTAGTTGTTCAAAAAACTATATCTATTGAAATAATCGCAAGTGGCGCTAGCCTGATGACCAAATTTTCGTTACTTTTTTTGTTATACTTTTATTTAAAAATTCATTAAAATGTTATCTGAAATATTACAGTAACCATTTTTGTTTTATTTTAAGGAAAATTTATCAGTGTTCAATGGATAAAAATTGTTAGACTATAGCTCAATGGACATAGATAATATTGATAATTAACGAAGAATGTTAAAAGGGGCGCTAATGTGATGTCGCGAAGTGTATCTCTTAAAAGTAGGTTGTCTCTACATAGGGAATAGAACGTTTGCCATTAATAAGGACTTGATACGATCGACCATCAAGATAAGATTCAATTTAATTGAGAATGGAAGAATGAAAGCCAAGCTAAGAGAGCTTAGATAAAAGGGCAACCGTCAATGCAATTCTTGAGGAGAAGAAAAAAAAATTCCATCACTGTCTGGCTTAAATGAGTCATCCAAAGTCATTGATTGCTTCCAAAACGTCATCTTACGATATGGGAATGATGTCATTAAGAATCGAAGTAATGGAATCAAAAGTAAATTGGTCATCCAATAAACTCCTTAACTCAAAAAGGCAGCAAACAGATTTACTTTACCATCAAACGTATTTGATGAAAGCTCATACTAGATGGAATGGAAGAAGTTGACCTTTTCGAGTTAAAAAAAACTCCAAAATGAGTTTGGATTAGTGAAAATATCTACTCGAGACAATGCGGAGTACAGGGAGAGGCAAAGCGAAGCACGAGATACCTATAAAGCACTAGGGTACAACCTTGGATCCAAAAACTACTTCAACGATAAGAACAAATCAGAAGAATTGGACAAGAGATGAGCTCTCCCCACAGAACCGATCGCATGGAAGAGTGTGAGGAACCAAAGTACCTCACAAGGGGCTGCCTAGGGGAGTGAGGAGTTTGCGGCGAATTCGCATAGAGAGAGGTGAAAGTGTGGGGGAAGAGAGCGTAGCGGAGAGGAAAGGCAGCAGAGGCGGTGATTGGCGAGGCTAAGAATCCGTTAAGCGGAGGACGCATGAGCATGAAACGGGTGAGAGCAAGGTGAAAGGTAACGGGTTGGAATGTTCGAGAAGGGTTCAAGTGCATGGAAAGAGCAGAGAGGACCATGAAGAGGAACAGATGAAGCAATCGCTGTTGCTAGTCAGCAGGCCAACTGCGGCAAACGGTTCTAACGGAAGGAGGCCGAATGGGCAAGAGGTGGACCAGCGATCAGGCAGTCAGTGTGCTACGGAAAATCAAAGCGAGTGCGAGTGCGGCAGTAACGGTCGTAATAGCAATGTGCCATCAAAGGATCACGCCAAGATTATGCAAGGACACAAGTCACAGGAGCAAGGAGCGGAATAGCAGATAAGCTGCTAGAACAGTACGTGGCTAGGGCAGAAGCGAAGTTGGACAGGTACGGCATAGCTGCCGATTATAGCAGTAGGCGACGTCGGTCCCTAAAGCCAAACGCAAGCTAAACCAGCAAATCGCAGCCAGAGAAACAACTGCTACACGAGAAGGAAGGGTTGGCAAGTCGAGAGACAGTCCACACACGATAGTTCCGAGTGAGCGAGAGTATGTGGTACGACGGGACGCAGAGCCTTGTGGTGAACAAGGGAGCCAATCAGCAAATAAGAAGCGATATCTTGTTCGCGATTAAGTGTACCACCTAAGAGGCATGCCTGATATGTATATATGTGCGGTACTACTGAACAAAACAGAAAAAACAGAAAGTGTCTTCTCAATTGTTATTTGGGACACTACAACCTGTTGTTGAAGGCGACACCACGACATTTCTCGAGCTCCTAGCTTCGGGTAGTTATCGAGGCAACCGGAAAGACGTCATTGACCAGAGTGTCTACTTAAGTGCATATCATCGAGAGAACGAGAATATAGCGCATAACTTTATTGCAAAATGCCCAATCTTAAGCGGAGACTACAACTTACAGCAGAGCGGACATGACTCGCAGTCGTTTTAAATGGAGAAAGCTGGCAGAGAGTCTCATTGGCTACATCTCCTGAAGTAAGGAATTTACGTTAGTGGATATAGAAACTTGCGCCTATTGAAGCTACTTTGACGAACGATCTTGTATCTAGGGAAGACCCGGGAAGCCAGGTGTACTAATAAGGGAAGTGGAAAGACTGACACAATCAAGCATTGCGCTTGAGAAGAAGTGAAAGTTTGACATTTCAAAATGAGCAACAAGCAAAGGAACAAATGCCTCGTGAGAGAACAAAAAAAAACGAATAAGCGCAACGTAAGAAAACACACGTATTCTCTCTCTATATACTTATGTCGGCTGCGACGCCGGCAGAATTATGAGTTCCTATCCCATGGGATATTCTTTTGGCATTTGGACACCACAGCATTAAGCCAAGCCCTTTCCGTTGGCTTTTTATATATTCCCTTTCTGATTATATAGTCGAGAATTTGACAACAACTTGAAAGTTCTTTGTAGCCTAGTTTACCAGAAGCATGTCGCTGATCTCTGATCAAATACTGGACCAGCCTCTTTCATCAGAAGCCGGGCTTTGATAGAGTAGACGTCAGAGCAGTTAAGGCTCTTCCTTCATTAGTAGTTCCCACTAATGTTATTTAACTCGTTCGCACAGCTTCAATACTTTCCGTTCCCTTGAAAGACAGAAAGTTGACCTCTTGACTATAACCGATTTACCAGGGCAAACTGATCTCAAGTAAGCACTTTCTCTAAGCCTAAGATTAGTATAACTAACGGTTACTCAGGCTACTAAATCTAGGGACATTAGATGATTTAACCATTTGGTTTAGGTTCCAAATCTTTTGTAAAAGTGGAAATCATGCATAGCAAGCTGAGTTAGAGCCTCACTGGAGCTTAACAAGTAAGTTCCCCCCATTCAAGGTGCCAGTAACTTTCCCCATCATGAAAGCCTAAACACAACGGTATCTAGAAATATCTGGTTGAATGGAAAACTCTATTTGATTCATGTTTACAATTACGTCTCGCCATTCAACTACAGTTTGTAAACGGAAATCTGAGCCAATTTGTCTGTTTTCAAGAGAAACATGGCAAATAAAAATTCATGGGAATTGCATCCCTTTCCCCCTCCCTCCACCAGGCGCTCACTTACCGAAACAGCTGACGCAAATACATATAGTCCGGTTGCTCCTCGAAACGCAAACTGCGACAATAATTCAAATACATTGAAAATTCGGCCGGATAGCCCTTGCAGAGCACTTCAATTGGCGTTGACATTTTCTTCTCCGAGATTTTCTCATATTTTTGCTTCTTTGTGGTGGCCTTCATGCCCTGCCAGGGCAGTATGCCGCGATTGAAATACATTAAAACATAGCCCAACGATTCCATATCATCGCGACGCGATTGTTCAATGCCCACATGGGCATTGATCGAGGCATAGCGAGCGGTGCCCGTTAGATTCTTCTCCTCGCGATAGGGGATGTGCATGCGTCGATGGGGATCACGATATTTTTTGGCCAAACCAAAATCGATTAGAAACAGCTTATTGCAGTGTCGTCCGATGCCCATTAGGAAGTTATCCGGCTTAATGTCACGGTGAATGAAACACTTGAGATGCACATACTCGAGACGGCCAATCATCTGGTCCACCAGCATTAGCACTGTTTTGATGGTAAAATGGCGTGTACAGAAATTGAAGAGATCTTCCAGCGAGGGTCCCAGCAGGTCCATTACCAATATGTTATAATTTTTTTCACTTCCATAAAATCGAATCCTTGGAATGCCCATACCACCACTGAGTACACGATACAGCTTGTACTCGTACAGCAGCTGGGGGTGGCGGGCGTTGGTGGCCTCCATTTTGATGGCCACCTCCTCGCCGCACTGCATGCTCATGCCCAGATAGATGTCACCAAAGGAGCCGCTGCCTGGCAAATTTTTAGGAGAAAGCGAGAATTGATTTGGGATTGGTGGGGGGGTGTACGAGCCAGAGGGGCAAGTGCATACCTATTTTGCGTATTATTCTATATTTTTCGCCCACAATGATTTCAGATCGATGGTTCATCATCTTGATCAGTTTTTCCATTTTACACGGCAGCCACACGCACACTGTCAAACAGTTGAGAGTTTTCAAAAAAACACTACAACGAAACAAAACTATTAATGTATAGTTGACAAACAAAATCTCGAAAATGATGGTCGCACTAATCCCAAAATGAACGGTCACACTAATACCAAAAATAGTCGAGGGTGGTCACCCCAAAAAAAGAAGTATCGAGGATGGTCTTACTAATCGATATATTGGCGTTAGGGTCAATTAATCAAAACAAAGAACATTTGTTGTAATTGTTTATTGGGAGTCCTTGTTTATCAATCGCCATGAGCTATATCCAATTTGAGAGTGCCCGTGAAAAGGACAAGGCACGCCAACAGCTAAGGGAAGCCCGTGCCGAAATGTTGGCCCAGGCCAAAGATCGTGCCGAGCAACGAAATCACCGGAAGCGCCAAGACGAGCTGCGTGGCGAGAGCAACTGGATGCTGCCGGCGGTGGCACAAAAACTGGACAAATTGTCCACCTCCACTGCCTCCCAACCTTCGAAAGCAAAGAAGTCCAAAAAATCCAAAAAGAAAAAGTCGGAGCACAAGTCCAAATCCAAGAAAAAGACCAAAAAACCTCAAAGCAGCAGTGACAGTGACTCTGATAGCTCCTCCTCCAGCTCCAGCTCCACTTCCAGCAGTGAAGATGAAAAGCAACGTCGACGCCACAAGAAAAAGTCTCATAAGGAAGAGGAAGAGTGGGTGGAACGGCCACCAGTACCAGTGGTGGACAGTACACCAGTACAGCGTGACAGTTGGATGACCAGTGAGGCTTTAGTGCTGAAAACCTTTTCACGGGAACGCAAAGAACCCATCAAACCCAATGAAAGGGTACAGCAGATCGATGCCTATGATCCGGCCAAGAGTGTACATGAATTGAATCCCTACTGGAAGAGTAATGGCACGGGTCTGCCTGGCTTTCAAAAGCCTCAGGAGGAGGATGATGAAAAGCACCAGGCAAGGAAGGGCAGAACATCTCAAGTCAACTCGGGCAGCTCAGCCTCACGCGGCTGGCAAAAGGCTGGTTCTGCCTCATCTTCAGCTGCTAGAAGAAGAAGAAGCTCCTCACCAGCTGCCCATAGAAGAAGCTCCTCACCAGCTGCCCATAAAAGAAGCCCCTCACCAGCCTCCTCCCATGACGACGAGGAGGAGCAGAAGCAGTCTAGTCCCATGTGTCTCACGGATGAGCAAATCAATGAACTGGCCGGCAAGGCCATTAAGGCAGAGCTCAAAGGCAAACTACAGTTGGCTGCGGACTTAAATCGTGAACTGGAAGCAGCACGTCAAAAGCGTGCCGAATTTCTGGCCTCTGGCAAACGTAGTGTGCCTGCCAGGCGGCAAACTAAAGCTACCAAATCTTCCTCCTCCTCCTCGAATCATGTTTTACTCACACGCACCGATCAAAGTGGTCAAGTGCGTCCACTCATGCACTCCCGTAGCCAAGCAGATCCCAATGACAAATTGGTCAAACACAAAAAGAAGATGGATACGCATGTGGATGGGCAACGGGTGCGCTACTTTGCGGACGATGATCGCTATGACATTAAGCAAATGGTAAGTGAACCTTGGGGATGTATAAGCCGAACCACCTCTCATTCTCCTCCTCTCCTCAGTTCGAACGTGAGAAACATGCCACGGCCGCCGAGTCAAATCTTCAGTATGCCGATCTGCTGTCTAAGCACAAGAATCCCAACGATGATTTGGAGGATATCTTTGCGGATAAGGCGCGTCGCCATCTTAGCCAGGGGGATGAGGAGAAACGTGAACTTCAATCGGCCATTAGGGAGCATGAGCGTCTCACAGCCACTCTGGAGAACTGTGATCGTTGCTTTGATTCCCCGAAACTGGACAAACAGCTGCTGGTTTCGTTGGGCCAGAAAATCTATCTGAGTCTGCCCTGGCATTTGGGTCTGCAGACGGGTCATTGTATATTGACCAGTCTGCAGCATGTGTCCTGTTGCACCCAACTGGACGAGGATGCCTGGGAGGAGTTGAGTGATTTCCGTAAAGCGTTGACCCGCATGTTTGCCGCCCAGCGCAAAGATGTCATCTTTTATGAGATAGCCAACAAGCTGCATCGTCGTCCGCATCTCAGTGTACACTGCATACCCATACCAGAGTCCAAGGGCGAAATGGCGCCGTTCTATTTCAAAAAGGCCATCGAGGAATCGGAGCAGGAGTGGTGCATTAACAAGCAGTTGGTGTCACTGCGTCAGAAATCCCTGAGAGCAGCCATACCCAAGGGTTTGCCCTATGTGTGGGTGCATTTTGGTATGGATTCAGGATTTGCGCATGTCATTGAGGATGAGGAGCGTTTCCCGGCCAATTTTGCACAGGAAATTATAGGCGGCATGCTGGAGCTGAATCCGAATGCTTGGCGAAAACCGCGCAAGGAGCAGAATATCATAGGCAGGGTCAAGGCCTTGGCGGAAAGATGGAAGTCATTTGATTGTACAACGAAATAAATACTAATCGATATACAGTGAATCAATAAAGTATTGACACATATATAATATTCAATTGTTTATGTCGGATTTTGGAGCTCTTAATACTTGGTTAAGCCTCCCTGTGCCTTATACGCATACTTTCTACTAAATTGGCAGCCTCTTCTGGGGTTACATTTGCCTATTCTGTCAGTAAAGCTTGCTTTAATGAATCCTTCCTTTCCCGAAGGTGACAAGTATATTCAAGAAAATTCATGTCTGGTGACTGTGGAGGCGTTTTTATTTGCTTGCAATGATAGATTAGCCAATCCTGACCCAGATATGACGCATGTTTTGGGTCGCTATCTTGTTGAAACAACCACTGCTGTCCATTTAAGCCCAATTTTTCAAAACTGGATACAAAGTTTTCACTTAAAAGGTTCATATAATATATATTCTACATTTTTACGTCTACAAAAACCAATATTTTCAACTCCAGAGGCAGTTAAGCATCCCCCTACCATAACATTTCCTCCGCCGTGCTTAACTGTTAATTTCACAGCCGAAAATTTTGGGTTTTGCGCCACTGCAGCATCTATAGAACGCTCCTGATGCAATGAAAATTTTTTCGGTGTTCCTAATCTCGTCTCTTGCTCTATATTTCCGGTATTTATGAAGTGATTTATAATGTTTCAAACCCTTTTATATGACCTCTCAACTATAGTTCCAATTTCGCGATACGATACTTCTAAACAAATCTCCGTACCTCTGCCCATTTTGCCCAATCTGTGACAAAATTCAGTCTAATCCTAACTGTAAATGCATCATTGACGCATTGAGAAACAAAATTGTGCAAAGAAATGTTGAAGATTACTGTTAAGACAAATACAGACCAGCTGTGCCAATACTTTTTTTGACATAAAAATCGTGACATTTTTTTAGTTATTATCAATTTGCAACTAAGCTATAAGAAAAATTCAATTATTTTTTTTTGAAAATGAAGTCAAATAGAAAAAGAAAATAACTTTGAAAATGAAGGTGTACCAATACTTTATTGCTTCACTGTATATCGTTGACCAAATATATCGATAAGCCTATCGCTTAGCGTTGCCACTCTGTGTGTCATATGATAAGCGCAGCCAACTTCGCGCTGCCTGTTCTTTTTTCCGGTTGACTTTAACGAGAAAGGTTGTATTCGCGTTCTTAAAGTGAATTTTGTATTTTTTTTTTATGTTATAATAAATGAAAATGTGTGAGATAAATAAATTGGCCCACCAATATAGTGGAGGGCTCAAAGCACGCCCCAGAAAACTCATTGAAATGGCTTTTACCAGTCTTGGGAAAAGTTTTTGTTGTCTCTCGTGCTTGTGTGCATGTGTATGTGTGTGTGTGTGTGTGTCGGTGTGAGAGTTTGGCGTATAAGCAGCAACGTGTTTTTTTTTTTGCAATGTTTATAATTGTGTTTCTCTTTACTCCCCACAGATGCCAGGTGTCACAGTGAAGGATATTGACCAGCATGCCGTTACCAAGGCTGTTGCCGTCTTCCTTAAGAAGTAAGTTTGCAGTCGCCCCTCAGTCTCCAACTTAACCTCACACTTTTGTTTGTTGTTTTCATTGCAGGACTGGCAAGTTGAAGGTGCCCGACCAGATGGACATCATCAAGACCGCCAAGTTCAAGGAACTGGCTCCCTATGACCCTGACTGGTTCTATGTGCGTTGCGCTTCAATTCTGCGTCATCTGTATCACCGCAGTCCAGCTGGCGTGGGCTCGATCACCAAAATCTATGGTGGCCGCAAGCGCAATGGTGTGCATCCCTCGCATTTCTGCCGTGCCGCCGACGGTGCTGCCCGTAAGGCTCTGCAGGCTTTGGAGCATGCCCGTTTGGTTGAGAAGCACCCGGAGGGTGGCCGTAAACTCAGCTCGATTGGTCAGCGTGATTTGGATCGTATTGCCAACCAGATTGTTGCCAAGCAGCGTGATGCCGCTAAGCAGACGGGTCCCATTGTTATTTCCAAGTAAAAAAATTTAAGGAACAATCGATATGGCTTGAAATCTAAGGAATAAAGATTTTTTAGACTTCGTATGCGATGGTGAAAAAGCCTTTTTTTTTTGTTTGGACAGAGAGAAAGAGAGAGAGATGAGTTAAGTGAAACATTCAATAAAATCCAAAATGCGCAAAGTAAGTGGCGGCCATTAAATCAACGTTATTTTATTAATCCAATTCACTTTACAAAGTCGAGATGAGTTCGAGTCGTTTTAAGCCTAAACAAAAGATAAGAGAAACATGATATGTTGCTCATTTGGGAACCACTATGAAGTTTGAGTACAGGTTTTAAAGAGTTTGCAGCTCTTTTGACGGCAATCCAAGTGACATATAGACTTCGTGAACGATACCTGCCGCCCTGCTTACACAGGAATGATTAGTTAGCTGGGCTGGCACACGGCACTGCAAGTCAAGAGACCCTTAAATCGAAGCTTGAACACAATTCATCTCCTTAATTTGTACAAAAATCAGAACTACTTCGTTTTGGAATAGAATCGATTCACCTTATTACCTTAAAATAGAAAAGGTGTGTAATAGGGTAATATGCTGATGCAGTTAGGAAACACGAGTACTCGATCTAAGCCGAGCAAGAGTTTTCCGGCAACAATGGGAAGGGGACTACCACCTAGCACGATGTTCCCCTTATTTCAGGCTTTGTACAACGGTGGCTAGCATTATAAGTCAACTCTTCATCTAGTCTGCTTGTGGGTGGAACTCAAGCGAGTTGTGCCTTTCATCTGAAAAGTACTTACTTGTCTTGCTCCTGTGGATGAGATGCATATGTTGTTGGGAATATAGAAGGAACGTTTAGAGAAGAGAAATTATGAATGGAAAATGGGAGTGAGTAGAGTAGTGGACTTAGATGTTGTGATCGAGTTTGAGTTTTCCCAGGTCTAAGAATTATTGCTGCTTTGATGGGGTTAATCCAGAGGTGAAGTGGTGTAAGGTGTGTTGGATGTTGCTGGGCAGTTGAAAAGGTGGTTTGTATCGTGCAGTGACTGCCCGCATTTGGTACATTCATTGACCCTCGCCAGGTAGCTGTAGAGCACTGCACATGGCTGGGTCGGGGACTTCACCTGATGATTGAGGTGTTCTACCTGTATGCCACTGGCAAGGAACTGCTTGGTCAGCATGTTGCAGTGGTCGCGGACACCAAGCATGTGGGTTTCCTCATGTAGCTGTTCCACTTGAGCCATGGTGTGACATCCTGTGATGGTGCAAAGTGCAGCACCCTGTAGATTTCCCCATTGTGTGTCGCTGATGGCTGCTGTCCATGCTGGTGCCGCGTAGTCGCAGCCTTGTATATGACCAGCAGTCTCTTGCCTCTTGCCCTGTTAATTTCTCTTACTTTGCGCAAAGAACAAAAGGTTGTTCATATATAGTGGGAATTGTGTATCCATCCATAGTGACATTGAGCTGGGTGTTCACTTTCTTGGTCCAAGAAGTGAATATGGTTGTGGTAGAATTGCCTGGGGAAATAGACAGGCTTCTGCCAAGCCGGTATGCAGAGACTGTTGGGAGGTAGGAGTTTAAAGTTTAAACTCTCACCTACCTTATGGTAGTCCCCATCCAAACCTAAGATGGTGCAGTCGTCTACATACCTGACTAATTCCTGCAACTTAAAAGTTGAAGAGGAGTTGGGAGAGGACTCCACCTTAGGGAACTCCTTGTTTCAGCCTTCTATATTTGGATTCTACATCCCGGAACTCGACATAAGCCTGACCATGCACAATGGGCTGGATGGCCAATTTTTTGGCATAAAGTCGACCAATGTAGCCACAGAGTTGAAACTTGGAGGATTTAATAACTATGGAAAAACAAATATGGAAAAATTTTGGACCGATCGGACCACGCCCACTCTCGCCGCCCATATGATCACATATTGCGTATACGTAATTTTATTTTTAAGTTGAAAATTTTTTATTAATCCTTTTTTTTTATTCAATTTGAGATCTTGTTTTAACAAAGTTACACATTAATTACAATCATTTTCTTCTTCTAGGAGATCTTGCAAGGAAACTTCCGCTTTGGTTGCAGTAGCAGCGACATTCGGGGGCCTCAATTGCAACTAAGCCTCCTGAATTTTTGGATAACTTGGAAATATGTCGCAATTTTGTTTTTTGCTTAGATCTCGAATAGCAATATACTGATTTTTGCTTAACGAGTTGCGGTCAACCTTGATATGCTTGCAATATAGCTAGCTGAATATAAAGCGGGTTTTTCACCACATACACATATTCTGCAAGTGTATAAAAATAGAGGAAAGCTAACTTCGGCTCGACCAAAGTTTATATACCCTTGCAGCTTGTAAAGGGTGATCAAATAAAACAAAAAATGTAATTGTTCAAATCTTTATAATGGGCTGAAAGAACTATCTCTGACGTTTACTGCGACTACGCCGTAAATGGTTCATTAGGATGATGCAATTTTGGATCACTCTTTCTCTCACTCTTTGTAACAAGGTAAGAGTAAAACTTAAGTTAATTGAACTTGTCATGTTTATATATTTGATTAACATGATAATTTAGATTGTTGCTGTTGGCAGAAGTTCAGGAGAAGGACAATGACAAATTTTTAAATCAAATTTTTCGATTGTACTGTCGATACTAGTGGAATACTATCAATGTTCAAACTATCGTTGGCGCCCACTATCGATGTTTTTCAACACTAATAGATAGGTAGAGCCTCCTCCAGTGTGGTTCTAGGGAAAGGCGGGTAAGGAAGGAACGGACGACCACACACATGGAGCATGGAACATGAAACTAATGGTAGTGGCCTGTCAATCTGCTAAGACCAGGAATGTGATTGTTTTGTCCAACCTGCACCATTCCTCATTAAATATTTAAGTTTTAACTGACAAGCATATAACAAATATCCCAGTAGATCACTCATCTAAGATCACTCATAAACAAATTGGAATATTTTGTATATACTTGTTTACAAATTTGAAATTACTTTAAAATCATTTTAAAAATCATTTTTTTGAATGACTTTTACATTTTATACTCCATTTAGCGAAACAAAATAATCACCTTGAATCATTTAATTCGTAACGTGAACGAATTAAAATCCGTGAAAAACTTGGATTGTACCCATCCCTAGTGAGCATAGCTCGTAAATAACTCTCAACCCTTTTTTCAGTTTGCTCTGCTCACGTCACTGACCGAAAAACCAAATATAAAAGGGGCCTGGGCTTCCCGCAACCGAATGTGTTATGTTATCGCACTGACTGTTAAGTGGCTGTTGTTGACCACACAGCACTGATCGGTCTGACAGCAACCGAATAACAGGCCCAACTCAGTCAATTGGTCTTAAATTGCGTGCTTCTCGAAGACCAAACTCACAAAATATTATTTGAAAAGGTTGCAGACTCAAGAGTTGCGCCAGAGTTTAGCATAAGCAGAGAGAGAGAGAGTCTATGCGAGAGAGAACGAGAGAGCGCGTATCATACATTCGCATACATTCATATCGTTAGCCGAGCCTTACACACCGATTCATACATACGAAGAAGACCTTTTGAATTCGGGAACTGAGCAAACGGTCCTAAAAAGACCTAAGAGGAAAAAATAAAAAAATTGTGTTCCTCTCCTATCCCAACCAAATAGAAGCAGAGAGCGTAGTTAAAGGTTATTTCGGTACCTCTTTTCAACGTGGTCGCACGAAAGCTGTCGTTTTCTGACAAAGGCACACGGGTGACCGATTTTTGCGACCTCTGCTAGTGAGCCATTTAAAAATACCAAATCCTTTTACGCCTTAGACATTTTCACAATGTGACTGTTGAAGCGACCTTGGTATTTTATTTTTTGCCGTTTGCAGTCACACTGCTACTTTTTAGAATTCAAAAAGAAAGCATTCCAAAAGCATTTTTAATAGAATTCCTATTCCTTGAAAAATGGCTTCTGATGATATGTTTTCAACAGACTTATACAGCGTTTTGAATTCTGAAATTGTAAAGAATTGGAAAATGGAAGCTGTTAATTTGGAGTATTTGGATCATTTGATCAAAATCCAAAATTACTTAACTAAACATATTGGTCTTGGAAGTGTTATTAATATTGGATCTATTGGTAAGCGTTTGAATTAATGTCAACATGCAGTTTCTCGGGATATTCTGCCCATAGCAGTTCGGTTGGACGAGAACTCTGCCAACATGTAAAGAGTTACATATGTACTTAATAAGTATTACTTATCTCTTCAACATTTCAGATAATGCCCTTGCAACTTTTAACCGAATCGATAAAAAGAGCTTCACATGCCATATTAGGGTGAAGTTGCCGTTTAAACTGAGACCCATGCGGGATGACATCCGCCCAGGATTTGTCATGCTCTATGCGGGAGCTGACGTTGAGCATAAAGCGTTAAAGGACGGATAATTCCATCGCCAGAAATTGATTGATTGGATTTATAAAACTATTATCGAGGCTTCTGAGTCCAGCGAAGTTTCGTTCAGCATAGGAATCAATGCCTTGATACTAAAGGATCTGTCTAATGGGATCACAATATTTTGCGTGCCTGTCATCAAGTTTGACTATAATCAATGGCCTTTGCTGCAGCCACCAGTGCATCAGTTAATCTACCATGCTCATCCCTGGTATGCTGTATCCCAGTCGACTGCACCTAATGATTTACGTTGTTTTATGGTATGGTCCCCAAATTGGGAACGTTGCCACATGGATACGCATCCCCATTCCTTTGCAGTCTTAAAATTGATGAAGATGTTGTGTTCTGCTTATGAAATACTTGATAAGCGTGAAACCGACGAAGTGCTCAATTCAGTTATACTGAACGAATTGCCACTAAAATCAAAACACGATTTGGGTGAACTTCTTATCGCAATGTGGAAGAGATTTGTAGAGTATTTGTGGTCTACTAAAATGGAGCGATTTTTGGTTAAAAGTGCTGATTCGTTAAGCGGATCTTGAGATTTACCAAGAGCTTGCATCACGTATTTTGTACGGCTTGAAGCACTAGGCGCTAAAAACGATAATGTTGCAGAAGATGAAAAGGGAGAAGGAGAAGATGATGTGGATTCAGTTTTTAAACTTTTTAAAGTATCAAATGCATAAAGTATTAAAAAAAAATATGAAGCGTAAGTCGCTAAGCCCATATAAATAAGTGAAGAAATTAAAAATTTTATAATTTTGTAAAACAAGTAAAAGAAATACCTTTGAAATCACTTTTACCAATTGCTAAATCTCCATCGACTATTTTGGACAGACTGAGAGCACTAGGTCAGAAAGTCGTAATGAAGATAAAGTTTCAGAATATCAAGATTTCTTAATATGATGATTTGGTTTCTAATTTTTTTATGTATCGTTTATATTTTGTATTACCTGATTCAAGTGATGAGTATTAAAAGATTAAATGAAGCATACATGAAGACATTAAAATACGTATAATTTTGTAATACAAATACAAGAAATACTTTTAAAATCGCTTTAACCAATTGATTAGGTGGGTCGGCTAATAATACATTGGCCCAAGTAGTAAAAGCAACTTTTCGGAAGGGAAATAAATGCTCATTATCCAACGGTGAAGATAACCTCTTAATTTGACTAAAATCCCTTTCCACCGAGCCATTTGGAAAAAGGAAAAAAGGTTCTAGTGCAATAGAAAAACGCGAGACTTATCTCTTTGAAAAATATTTATTATATTACCAAGCTAACCTCTGAAAATAAAAGTACTTGGATAATAACGTTGGCAGATATATAATCAAGAATTTTATCAATTTCTGTTCAATTGCAACTAATTCAGAAAAACAGCTCTGATACAAATTCATTGTCTGAAAGTAGAGACGAAGTCGATTCATATTGTTATGTATTTGTGTGAAAAGATAATACAATTGGTTCAGTATTTACACAAAACATTTGAATGGCATCAATCAACGTTTTCCTCAACTTAAAACGTTTACATAATAAAGAATTTTCTAGAATTGTATGACTATCAAAAGTTCTTGTTAAAACCTTTATTTATACAAAATGCTACCATCTGAAAGGGTATATAAACTTGGCTTTCCTCTATTTTTAGTTTATAAGCAGCTCGGCATTAAACTTTAATTTCGTGTGTTCTGAAAAATAACCCTAAACAGCCTTTTCCCACGATATCGCATGCAACACATCTGAGATATTTATGCTGCTCCTGTTAAAACATGAAAATGAACCTAAAAAATATTACCTGTACAAACAAGTTTTAAAGAATTTTGAAGAGACTGGTATTAAATCGAATCGGACAATGTTGCAAACAACTTCATTTTGAAGCCTTATCATTAGGCTTTTTTTTTCATTGACCTACCAAATCTGTAATCCTGGATATTTGGCCAAATTTTCATTAAAATTTAGCCAAAGAAAACAGACTGACAGACATATTCTGATTGTGCAACTTTAACTAAAGAATGTTCACAGAACCATTTACGTCTTTGCCACAACTCACACTAATCCTACGATTCAGTGCTATGCCTTTAAAGGTTTAACCTCTTATTTTCATACACCTGTTCTCTTAGGATACTCTACCAAAATTAAAGCTTCCAACGTTGAAATTTTATTAACGCATCAAATTACAAGAAATTTAACCGTGGAAGTCGTCATCCATTTAAGTTTGATTCACTATGTACAATGGAAAGTTTTTGGTTTAATCATTACTCAACTCTAATGCATATTCAACAGCTTCTTCTGACAGCCCTTGCAGTAGCGACTCGTCTCCCGACGTTTGGCGTTACGACGATGCATCTTGACCAGCACATATAATAAACCCACAGAAGCCCAGGTGGCCTTGGCTACCTACAAAGAAGAAGGGGGTATAGGTGAGAAGTCGTAGATGGGGCTCCGTTCTCATCTTACATTGGCACGTCCACGCAATGTGCTGCTGTTAAAGGTTTCGTTAAAATTGAATTGATCGGACATCTTGTTTGTAGATTGGCAACCAAATCTCTTCCTAGATATTTTGTACAAAATTTCGATATAGATTTTCGTCTGTTTTCTGGTTTGGGATTTGTTTGATTTGAGTTTCGAAACGCTAGAAAATACAAGCCTGCTTTGATTTAAGTGATGCTATATTACGGAACCCATCAGCAGGGTGTGTCTTCGGGGTCAACTATTAAACTTCACCCTTCCAGAGGATATGAAAAAATCAGGAGGCATACAAGGAGGTATCTTCGCCATCCCCATTTCAAAACCATTTTTAACCGTCTTAGCTTCAGACCAATTTGAAATAATGCGGGGACGACCACAGTAGGTCAGAGCTTTTGACTTCACACAAACTATTCAAACGAAACGACTCACTTTAGATCTGACCCAGATCCCAACGGAACACTCAAGCATTTAACGGTAGGGAACGTTAGTGTGGTTAAGGAACTTCTTGCAATGGCCGATGGTTTTCAAAAACACTTTAACAGCTACACAGTCCGTGGGCGTGCCAATGTGAGCTTTCATCATTTACATAGCATTTCGGCCATTTGAATTAACCACAACCTCTCCCTTCTCCTTCTGCTTTGACAGGTCGCCAAGGCAACGTACGCCACAATAGCCCTTCTCTATCTGGTCTATCGTGTCAGGCGAGGTTCGGGCCAAAAGCCAACAGCCGATCAGCAGCTTCTGGCCGAGGGCAAACAATCAGCCTGTAGCTGCGACAAGGGACAGGAGCCCCCAACAGACTCTGATTTGGGCGTCTATGAGACCGATCCGGAGTGCGCCGTTTGCCGAGAACGGGCCGACCGTGCCATGACCGAGTACGATAAGGAGCAGCAGCGACTTTCGGCCCAGGCTCAGCAGGAGGTCGAGGAAGATAGCTGCCACGACGAACCGAAGCCTCCTCCGCCGCCAACACAGCCACCTCCATCATCCGGGGGAGCTGGCGCCTCGCCGCCGCGTCGCAAATGCCCTTGCGACGAACCCAAACGAAATGTGGAGGGAGCCCTGAAAACCAGCCACACCACGTCCAAGATGCCCCAGCAGTCTCAGTACCAACATACTTCCACAACAACCCCGCAAACGGAAAATGTGCATCCAGCCAGCGAGATGATGGGTCAGGTTCACGAGGCCGTTTACCGAGCAGTGCGCAGCGTCATAGGCGCCGTCATGGGTGGCGCTTCGATGACCACGGGCAATAGTTCGCAATTTAGCGGCTCAGAAGCTGGGCAGGACGATGGTATTAACAGTACACCCAGACACACAGCTGGCAAGCAGCCAACAGAAGAAGAGGAACGAGATGAGGAAGTGACAATGCAGCGGCGAACCGCTCCTCGCTCTTGTGTGCCCGCCGATCAAGAGGTGGGAGAGGAGAAGCAGCAGTCACAGCCTCAGCCCCAAGATCAGGTTTCAGCAGAGGAGCAGCAGGCGTCTAAGGATAAATTTCATCGCTTCACTGATGGCTTTGCTTCGGACTTGTACTTTAACTCCGACGAATGACTGCATGAGTACAGCCTGGGAATTTGGGTCTACCAAAATTGTAAAGTGCAACTTTTATTGAAATAAAACATCATCGATTTGATCAAACTGTACCAGCATGTGTATGTGTTTATCCAGCAGTCATCAAAATCTCCTAATTGAGCTCGATGTTGATCGAATGAGACAAGTTTCTTCGGGTTTTTTAGCCAAAATTTTAATGGTTTATATTTATAACTTAAAAAACTCACTTTCACAAAGATCGACCTAAAAATACGATTTTTCCTTGTGCTCGCCATGGGTCGGACCCAGGAGTAGATATTCTAAAGTCGGAACACATAGGTGAACAATTAAGGCCAAACAATTTTTCCCCCTTAAAAATTTGTCTGAACATTATTATCACACCTTGGGGGTATCTTTTCATAACATTTTAGTTCCAGGGATGCAAACCGCTTTTGAACCGAGCCAAACGGTAACCGAACCGGCATCCTTTCAATAATGTGGAACCGTACCGAAAACCATAAAGAAAATCTGTTCGGTTACGTTCAGACAATGATTTATATCATTTTGGGAATTTTAATCGATTCCCTAAAATATGTTTCATCCGACTTTTGGTTAAATTATGTTTCGAATTGATTCTTAAGCTAAGGTCCCATAGGCAAATAATTTACCAAAAAAATCAACCTTTTGAAAACATGTAATACCGCACATCTCCTTCAATTGGCCAACGACCTCTTTAATAAACCTGTCATCAGACTGCATTTCTACATCGGAAGTTGCTAATGGATTTGCGTGAGTATACCATTTCCCTGACGGGACGATATTCTTAATATTCTGTTTAAGACTGCTTCTTAACCTTAATCCAACTATAGCAGGCATGCCCAAAAGCAGCTTACGGCAGAGCACTCACCAATACTCACAAAGAAAAGCACCAATACCAATAAGGGAACACATTGAAATTGGGTAAGGCAACAACAAAATCACATGAAATTGTTGTTGGTCAGTTTGCTGGCAAAACCGGTTTTTGTTCTACGCGACGCATACACAGGAAATAGTTTGCATGTGTGTCGTTCTATATATATCGCGCCTTGCATGTATACGATCATTGATTTCCTATCTTTGGTGCTATTACAAAAACAAAACGTACCCAAAGAGCATACGACTGGGCATCGCTGAACTATAGCAATGAGATTATTTTCCTGTACGATATTTAGCGTTTGTAGGGAGCACGGTACACATTACATTCGTTCGATTCAAGAATGCATGCGACTTATCGTTGCCGTTCAAGCCCTGGTGGCATACAATCCAATCGTAACATGCACTTTTTTATAATCGGATTTAAAGGCGATTAAATTGTTTTGTATAATTTCCATTTCGTAAGTGTGCGAAAAGTCCCATACTCACTTTAGAAATCATAATATTCGGAAATACGAGAACGGAAACAGGCCTTCAAAAAAAAACCAAATAAATGAAGAGTTAACCCCTGAACCAAACCGAAACCACGGCTCAGTAAGCTTCAGAACCATTTTATGAACCGAAGCAGCGATTCGAAAACTGTGTGAACCAAAACTTCAGCTGGATAGCTTAAAAACTGAGTCAACTAGTCTGTTGGCGTACAAAAAGAGAGACACACGGATAAAGCTCAATCGCCTAAGCTCACTGTCGTGATCAAGAAAATATATGGTTTATGGTGTCGGAAATTAATACTTTGATGCGTTGCAAATTTTTGGGTATCTGTAATACCAGAGCAAGGAACCAGAACCTAACTACAGAAACAGCCAATTGGGACAAGTTGCGGCTTATCCT
The DNA here is from genome assembly GCA_037044535.1 of Lordiphosa magnipectinata. NCBI lineage: Eukaryota > Metazoa > Arthropoda > Insecta > Diptera > Drosophilidae > Lordiphosa > Lordiphosa magnipectinata. The sequence continues at coordinate 39,084 of JBAMBO010000817.1, forward strand.
TAAATAAAAACGAGAGCGTAAGTTAAAGTCGGCTCTAACCGACTTCGATATACCCGTCACTCATGGAAAGAAATGTTTAATAGCCTTCCTGTGTACCTGAGGTGAGACAGCCGAAAAGTATGCAACATTTTTTTAACTCGGCTATTTATCATCCGATCTTGATGAAAATTTCAGGGCTATAGATAAATGTAAGTTTTAAAATTGAGATCGATATTTCAAAAATTGTGGGAGTTATTCAACATTTTTTATTGTGGGGGCGGGGGTGGGCGTGGCAAAAATTTGAAATTAACTTGATCTGCGTGCAGACAATAGGAGTCTACATTTCAAATTTATTTGCTCTAGCTCTTTTAGTCTCTGAGATCTAGGTGCTCATACAGACAGACGGACAGACGGACGGACGGACAGACGCTGATCAAGAATATATGTATACTTTATATGGTCGGAAATGATTCCTTCTGTCTGTTACATACATTTGCACGACTTTAGTATACCCTTTTACTCTACGAGTAACGGGTATAATTAGTCATTTACCCTGCACTGTAACAAAATTTCCCATTTTCAGGCATTAATTAATATCTTTACAATTGACCAAAGTTATTACAAGGATACAAACTGATCCTGAACCAACTCCCAAAAAAGGTTTGGTTCCTCCAACCGGACCATAAATCGAATCTTTCAAACCTCAACCCGAACGAACCTGTGTATCCAAAAGAAGTTTCGGTTCAAACAATCATTTAAATCAATTTCTTAAAAACTTTTTGAACTTTCTCAATATTATCACCGGACAAAATAATTTTATAGTAAAAAATCACTTGAATTGATAATTAAAGATCCGTTTTAGAAGTCCAATCCATAAGTATTGCGTTTTCAAGAAGGAAATAAATCAATTCAAGCTGCAAATCGGAAAACCAAATTTGTACATTTATGGAAGTAGAAGGTGAGGCTACCTGCAAAAATTTTGAAAATCTTAAGGTAACCATAAGGAATGTAATCTTGGTAATCTAGACGCGAACTACTGAACAAAAACATGTCTTAATTTTGACCGAAATAGCCAAAACTCTGTCAACTATCTAACAATCTATAAACCCGAACTCGAACCAAAACCTTAGGTTTGATTAGTACAGGAACCGGTCAGCGAACCGAACCTAATGATTTAACGGTTTTCCTTCCGTATGATCAAGTAGCCGGTCTTATTCTTGTCACTTTCCAAATAAATTAGTTCAAGTTTAGTTCGAAGGACAATCGTTTATACGAAAATCTCTAGAATCTCTAGAGAAGAGCTAGAGCAACCAAATTGGAAATGTAGACTCCTGTTGTCTGCACGCAGATCCAGTCTATTTCAAATTTTTGACACGCCCACCCACGCCCCCACAATAAAAAATGTTGAATTACTCCCACAATTTTAAAGATATCGATCTCAAATTTGAAACGTATATTTATATTCGCAACATCTATAAGCCAGGATGATAAAAAGACGAGTAAAAAAATGTTGCATACTTTTCGGCTGTCTCACCTCAGGCACACAGGATGGCTATTAAACATTTCTTTCCATGAGTAACGGGTATATCGAAGTCGGTTAGAGCCGACTTTGACTTACGGTCTCGTTTTTCATGTATCTAGCTTCTCTGATGCCCGAGATATTGCAAAAAAATGATTTTATAGGATATCTAAAGGACATTGCATAAAAGAAACCCAGAATTGGGCCAAATCAGTTTGTTTTGTAGTAATCTATTCAATTTTAAAGGACATTTCAAAATTCCCATCGGTAGGCCGCACCCCTTCCCTCATCGGTCTAGACCAGAGATGGGCATGCACACATATCGTCACACTTTTCACACGCATACAAGCACAATTTGCGTGCGCCGCATTCGTGTTCTATAAATAGCTTTCAATGCCTATAGCGTACGTGTAATTTTGTGCACTCGGCCGCGGCAGAGGTCCTATGCACACGCTGCCCCGTGTGCATTGGAACGTCGCGACGCGCCCATCTCTGGTCTAGACCCTTTGTGAATACAACTAATTTAACTATATTTTTATGAAGTTCTTGCTTAAACACTTAATTTTTGGTGAGTTTCTAACTGTTCCGACAATTTGATTAAATGTACAGGTTGAAATATGTCTGAAATATGGGCATTTCCACAAAAAGTCCACCGAGACCAAAAAATGTAAAGTACTTAAAAAAACGTATTCTCATCGTATTTTCATGGGGAAACAATTAAAATGAACTAATATAAGCCAATATTTAATTTATTCATAACCCATTTCGAGATTTTCGAATGCAAGTTCCATTTTTCTCATTTGGATTCGTTTTGTTGCAATAAAAATGACTTTAGATTGCATGGATTTTTGGTCTCTAAAATATTTCTAAGGGTACAAAGAGTTAAAAAATATTGCAGAAGACATCATAAGAAACTATGTGCTTTATATTATAAAAAATAAAATATCCAAAAATCGATGTATGTCTTATAGTGCTACTTAATTGCTACCCAAACATAAAACAATCATTTTAAAAATCCAAGATTTTCATATTTTTAACGACGTTATTTTCATAACGTCACGTCAGATTGGCAATGCCCATAGTTAACAGCAGCACACAAACTTACAAGCTTTTGAGCCAGAGAAGATGGCAAACTTTCTTAATGCTTTTGGGCACTGAATTAAAATCAGTTGTCCTCTTTTCCCCCAGATCCCCTGCCTCAAGAGATATTTGCATAAACGTGTGTTGAGCGAGGTTTGATTGTTTACAATTTTAAGTCCTGTGGATCCGAAAGTTTCTTTTTATGTAAACTGCATTGAATAAGTTTAGAGAAAAACCAAACCAATAGTTTAAACAATTCTTTTAAAATATGTCTACTTAAAGAAACATTATTGAAGTTTAAGTGACTTGAGGGCGATTGCCTGTTGCATACAGAATGAAGATAGCAAGTGTCTTCAAATTTGCGAATGTTTCGGATCGGGGGGTTCGAATCACAGGAATCTTTAGTGGAACTGTTCCTAAATTAAAGTAAAGGTTTTGGCTGGATTTCTTTGAATGCCTTAAGAAAATTGTTTAATACACATTCGAACCCATCCGTATTAAGTCGGATAATTGTGGATCTATTTATTATTACATCAAATCTGAAGATGAAATACCTTTGGTGTCTCTTAGTTCATTTTAATTATTTCTAAATGATCTTTGAAAGATCGAAATTAACTTTCCCCTTGTTTATAATTCCCATGTGTTTACTGTTTGGTTTAGTTACGTTGTTTCCTTTTAAACTTAAACTTTCCCTTCATTTGTTTAATAGTAATTTGCATTTTATTTCGATTTTTGTTTATTTCTGCTTTTCAGATTCCAGTCTCTTCTGGCGCTTTTACAATTTTGCTCAGAGATTTAACTTTGAATTGATCATAGTTAGCATTTGCATTTCAATTATCTTAATTGTGTAACTCGTCCCAACTGCAGCATTTGAAGGGGAATGGAGGCGGTGGCTAAACGGTTAAGCTATGTGTCTACGTATGAGTGTGGGACCTCAACTAACATTTATAGTTATATTTAAATGTATGTATGTATGTTTAATATATATATATATATTTATATGGAAATAACTTTAACGCTTTACTTTTTGGTTTCGTCGCACGATTTGTAATTTGCTCCATCGCTGTCTCGCTCTCTGACATGTGCTCCATTAAAATATATGTAGGTGTGTGTGTGGGTCTCTCTGTGTATGTATGTGTGTGTGTATAAAGGGCTTCCCCCATCTCTACTTAAATATCAAGAATGAGATTCAATGACTCTTTGTTCGTTCTTTTAGCCTTCATGGCTGGCAACCGACTCCAGATCGCTGTTGTCCTCGCTGCCCGTTGCCTCGGTGGGTTCGCCCATAGCCACGCGTGCGTACTCGTCCGTATCGATGCTCTTGCAGAAATGTATGGCATACTTGAGCTTCTCGAGGAGCACAGCCTGTGCCAGAGGGAAAAGAGACAAATGTAAGATTTAGGCTTAAACATCGCAGAACTTAAGAACTTACCTTGCATGAGTAGCGCGGCATTTTGAGCAGAAAGAAGCAGGTGTAGCTTTCGGGTAGAAAATGATCGGGCGGATTCTTCTCAAGCACTTGCAGCACAAAGTCACGACCACGGAAATCGGCTATGGTTCGGGGCAGCCGTGTGCGTCCCCAAACAAAGCGCAGAAACAGTGAGCGCTCCTAAAAAGGGTCAAAGCATTCGCTTTAAGAATGATCTTCTGGGATAGCAACGTTTCTCATCATCCTACCTGATTGGTAAACTCCTCCATTACCTCCCAGAACCAGCTGACCAGAGCTGAGCTGGGATCGAAGCCCTTGTATGTGGCTACTGACTTCAGCAGGCCCAGTGGTATGTCCGGTGAGCCACAGACCATGGCCTGGAGCTCGGCGGCCGAGAAGAGGGAGAGTAAAGGCACTGGTATCACCTTGGACATGCCATCGCGCACCGCCTTCACTTGCTCGTCGAACTCATGCAAGCGGAAGCCCAATGCCAGGCGTACGTACTCGGATCTATTGCGGGGGGAGATGTGCGTATATCTAGTGGACAACGGTACCTCATGGCCACGGGCCGAAGATGTGGAGAAGGGCAGTTCCAGTGTGTTGAACAGCTTGGCATCGTCGTCCATGTTGCGTATGCAAAGCAAACCGGCCACATAGTCGCGGTCCACTTCGGTGAGATCTGTGGGACGCAAAGCTTCACCTGTGAGTTGGCGCCAAACAGGCTCCGCCAGGCTGCAAAACAGAATGTTTAGTACGGGAAAGTAAGGAGGCGGAATTTTCAGCTCACTTTAGACTCAGCGGTGATCCCGTTCGCACTGCAATGCCCATTAGCACGCCCAGAAAGCGGAACATGTTCATCTGCAGCACTGAACCCAAAGTCGGATCAAGTAGGAAACAATCTCGATTGGCTCCCGCCTCGCCCCGTCCATTGGGTGTATTAATTAGCAGTGGGACACTGCCGTTCTGCAGTTCATCGCACATCTCTGCAATCGACTCGCTATAGCCGCCGCCACAATCATCCACACTCTCGCCAACGAATTTAACCTTCCACACGCGATGCGGCAGGGCAAGCGCTTCCTGGGTGAGTAGTGGGAGCTTTTGAACCATTTGTCCAAAGACACTTTTCATGCCATCGATGCCGGCGAGTCCGTTGCAGCGACTGCGCGAACGTTTCACCTGGATCCGATTGAGTTCGATGACGGGGCCATGCTGTTTATCCCTCACCATGGTGGTCTGAATTACTTTGCGAAAGGCGGCTTCCTTGATGTTGTACACCAGCACATCCTTGAGCGCACCGAGACTGAGGTCGCCGGCAATGGGTAGCATGGCCAAGCAGGGACACAACAGTTCCGAGAAGTGATGAAGCAGTATCAAGCGGGCATGCAGAGCCTCTGGCGCCAGATCCCTAACCAGATCATATTCCAGCGGCGGATTGGGCAGCGGACGCAATCGTTCACTCAGCTGTGAGGTGGACAGGGCCAAAGTGTGGGCCGATCCACAAGTGACCTTGACAATGTGTTTGCCCTGCAAAGCAGCCACCAGGCGGGGTCGCTGTATGGCCGTCACGGTACCATCGCCCAGTTGACCCTCATCGTTGTCACCCCACGTGTAGACCTCGCCGGCATCACTGCAGGCCACACAATGCAGCGATCCTGTGGCTATCGAGATAATCTTTTTGCCTTGTAGCGCGGCCACCTTCTTCGGACGACGCACATGGTCAACGGAACCGTGACCCAGACGATGAAAGTCGCCTTTGCCCCAGGTGTACACCGCACCGGATTTGGTTAAGGCAACGGAGAATTGAGAGCCACACTCCACCTTGATTACTCCCAGGCCGGCCAAGCTTTCAATTTTGTAGGGCAACTTGCAGCCATCGCTGCCACCTCGTCCCAGCTTACCATAGTCGCCATCTCCCCAACTCCAAACGTTGTCATCGTCCGTAATGCACAACGTCTGAGCGTCGCCAGAGCCACATGCGATGTCTATGGCCCGATAGCCCAGAAGGGCCTCCACTAGTTTGGGCCTCAGCTGATCCTCCGAGTCGCCGTGTCCCAACCGGCCGTATCGACCCTTGCCCCAGGTCAGGACATGACCACTGGCTGTGATGGCTGCGGAATGGGCACTGCCACAGGCAATATCCGCCACGCTCATGCCATTCAGATGTTCCAGCAGCTTGGGTCGATCATAGCTCATGCGATTACCATGCCCCAGTTTGCCATCTTCGCCTTCGCCCCAGGCGTAGACCTCACCCTCGGTGGTTAGAGCCAGGCAATGTTTGCCACCGGAATTGACGGCCACCTTTTTGACGAAAACATGCTGCAGTGAGCCCAGAAGGGTGGGTATGGCCCAGGAGTCACTTCCACCAACGCCCAATCTTCCGCCGGACCCATAACCCGTGGCAAAGAGCTTGCCATCCGGGGTGACAGCGAACAGGGATTGTTCTCCACCAGCTAGCTGCACCGGACGCAGTAAACTTAAGGCTTCACATGGCGTGGGCGTCTTAATTCTGCTGCCCTCCAGGCCACCAAGCTGTCCCCGATGATTGTGTCCCCAACCATAGATGGTGCTGGCTCCGCCCCAGCTCAGGGCCCAGTCATCTGGGCGTCGATTGAGCCACTGCAGCAATTGGGCATCGTGCGGGGCCTGGAACAGTGTGTGATCTTCGTGGAGTAGCAGACATTCCTGTTGGATCAGCGACTCTGGTGCTTGTTGTTCACTTGAAAGCAATGTTGGAAATAGCGGTTGAGGTGGCGGTGTTGTCACATTGCTGGCCGTGCTCGAGGAAAGTGACGTGGTGGAGTTCATTAGCGATGCTCCGGGCGACTGACTACCTGGATTGGGCAGCATCTCTGCAAACTTCTTGCGTACTTCGAGGCAAAAGGCTCGTGGGAGTTCGGTGCGACGTATCAGGGCTTGGGCCACCCTCACAGCGATACAATACCGCTTGAACCACGCCCATTTGTGAACATCTCCTGTGCTGCTGGTCGAGGACGAGGTTGAGGCAACCACAGCATTCGTTGTAGAAGAGGCGGCAGGTAGCGACGCATCCAACTGCATATCGCAGGCGAGAGCAGCAAGCGTTTTGAAGTAATCCGAGTGCATCAGATGAATCCCTCCTCGCACTTGTGGCTCCTCGTACTCATATTGACGCAAAAGCTCGGGTATCAGCGGCTGGAGTATGGCTGCCAGGGTGGGTTCCTGTGGTTTGGGCGCCTGCTCAAGAAGCAGGACAGCATGTAGCTTCTTCAGAGACCAAATTCTTTGTGCAGTGGTGAGGGCTCCCAGCTGAGAGCAAGCCGCCAGAGCCGAAGCTAAGCGTATAAGCACACCCGACTGACTTGGAGCCAATCTGGAGTCTAGCAGGGACATCACCAGAGCCATCGAGGGCTGCGAAAGTACCGCCCTATCCGAGCCACTCTCGCCCAGCGTTGCTGCCGGCATAATGGCATGCACCCAAAAGCGCCAGCCCCAACCATTTACCGAACTATCCGAACTGAATTTCCAGCGCAATTCATCACCGGGTACTCGTATCTCCGGGGCCCAGTGGGCGAACTCTCGTCCGGAACGCATAGCAAGAACTCGACCAGCTCCATCCATGATCACCAATGGGTCATTTCGTTTCTCCGTGCTGCACTGGCTATCAAACTCTATGCGTAGCATTTCGGCTCCAAGTATGCGCACTGCCCCCGTCACATTGACATTGTCCACATATGGATGACTGCTCTCCTGCATGACGGGCTTGGGCAACTTGCCCAGGCAATGGCGAGAAGTGCATAGATCCTCCAGCTCAGTGATGCAGGTCTCAAGTAGCATGGATCCAATAGCTGGAGTGTTTGAACCCAGCGATATGAGAGTTTCGGCTATGGTCTGGGCTGTACTAGGCGGGCCGCAACGTCCACAAACGACTAACTTCAACAACTCCACTAGGCTCTTCGCCTCGGGCTCTCCTAGCAGGCCCCCAAAGTCATCTAAGCCATGGGCATGACCATGTCCATGACTTATTTGGGCCAACATTTCCTCCTGTTGGGTCATGGTGGCGGCCATTACAGACATGGCGCTGGCAGACATCCTCGAGTGTTTGTGCTGTGGCAGGGCAGAGCTGGATAGGGAACCCGACATGGACAGCGAACCGGTGAGACTCTGGAAGGCACTTAGTGGACCAGCAGTGAGCTGTGGGGGGAGAGTTCCCCCAGCTCCCGCTACAGTGCCGGTTCCAATCTCCAATTGAGCATCAGGACTGTGCTCCTGCAAAGCAGCATCACTGGCATCTGCTGGCGCCTCTCCACCCCCCTGCGCTATGGGTTCAGTAGGCAGGTGAATAGCTCCGGCCATTGTAGCACCCGGTAGCTGATCTTCATCCACTACTCCTGGTCCACATGCCATGCCACCACTTCGCTCCTTGAAATTCACCTTGCTGTGACTGGTTAAGGCGGCGACTATCAGTTGCCTTGCCTGCAGTATGCTCATGGCCCTCAGGACATGACTTAAGGCCGCTTGTCGGGCCGCTGGCGTCTCCAGGGCCAAGCTCTCACTCAGACTGGCCAAGGCCGTGGTCTTACTGCCATCGCCCGGCTTAGCTGTTCCTGCGCCTCCTGCTGCTGCAGTCTCTGCTTCATAGATGCCTAGGCTACTGCCGCCCAGAGGATCTCGAGTGCTGCCAAAAGGCACCGGGCCACGCTTCTCCTCATCCAAACTTGCATTGGGTAGACCCCAGGCAATGGAATGCGAACTACCGCAAGCCACACGATTCACGAACACCGCATCCAATCCAATCACCAAAGCGGGTTTCTTATTCACAAACGTATTGCCACTGCCCTGCTGGCCATGGTCATTGTCACCCCAGGCATAGACCTGTCCTGCATCGGTAACGGCCAGACAATGTAAAGCGCCCACAGCCACATGAATAACACGTCGGCCCCGCAATCCACTTATGGGCTGAGGTTTCCTCACATGCTGATCACCGCCATGGCCCAGACGATAGTAGTCGCCCTTGCCCCAAGTCCAGACCTCGCCGGCACGCGTTAAAGCCAAACTGAACTGGGCACCACATTCGATTTGGATCACACCAATTCCCGACAGACGTTCAATTTCATGCGGTGTGGCCGAACCTTCGCTGCCGCCACGTCCCAACTTTCCAAAGTCACCGTCGCCCCAGGAGAATACAGCTCCGTCTTCGGTCAGAGCCAGAGTTTGGGCATCCCGGCTGCCACAAGCCACTTGGATCACTCGACGTCCAGATAAGGCAGCGACTAGCTTGGGTTTCAGTTGAGTGGCATTATCACCATGTCCTAACCTGCCATATTCACCCAGTCCCCAGGAATACAGCTCACCTTGGCTACTGATGGCCGCCGAATGGGAAGATCCACATGCCACATCTCGAATCTTTTTCGCCCTCAGGGCCTCCACAAGTCGTGGCTTGTCCAAAGTTGTGCGATTGCCATGTCCCAGCTTGCCATCTTCACCCTCACCCCAGGAGAAGACTTTGCCATCAAGGGTCAGGGCTAAGGCATGTTTTCCGCCTGAGTGAACCGCCACCTTCTTCACCACGTATTGATGCAGCACAGGCAACTGATGGGGTAAGGGTACATTATGGGTCACACCCAAGCCCAGGCGTCCATTGGTGCCTTCGCCACAGGCATACACTTTGCCATCTTGACTCACAATGAATAAACTTTTCGATCCGCCGGCAATGTGAATGGGCCGCAGGCGACTGATGGTCTGGGAAAACGTCGGAACCTTGACTTTGGATCCTTTCAAGCCACCCAGTTGCTCCTTGTCGTTGAGGCCCCATACCATGACTGTGCACGGTAGTTCCTGTTCTGGCGGCACCGTTTCGCACAAGGATGCAGTGGCCGCTGCTGTAACTCCGCTTCCTCCCTGATACTCACAGGCCAAGAACTGAGCATTGGCCAAAATATGTTGCAAGTCCGGCTCCTGGCGACGACCGACAAACTGCAGGCCATGAATCTTGCACTGGATGCCGTTGTTCTGACACTGCTTGACTACAATCTCGATCCAGGGATAGTAATTGGGTACCTGTTGCATGAGCATCACCCTACTGGCACCCGAGGGCACTGGTATCCAGGTGTACTCCTTCAGACTATCCACACACTCACCCACACGGATCTCTAAGAGCGATGGCATATGTGAGTGATCCTCGGGGCTGACTTTCAGGGCCAGACTGTGCACCAGTATGCGATCATGCAATTCTAGGCGTATCCAATGACGACAAGGACCACTCGAGCAACTCTGCCATGGCTGGCCACCGAATCCGTCCAGTAAATGTTTGGCTGCCGTCTCATTGGAGCTCACCGTTAATGAGCGTATGCAGCGCGACCAATCTTCAATCAGGTCATTGGGCGTGGCCTCCGTAACGTGAGGGACAGGCGCAGCAGGTGGAGGACCGACCAGTTCCACCTCGTTTATATGTCCCTGCCAGCCTGGCAGATCCGAAAAGTCCACAGTGAGTTGTTTGCCCCTGACCGAGCTGACCACACCAGCAGAGCTGCTGCTGCTTGGCAATCTTAGCTGATTGAACAGTCCATAACGGCTGGAGGAGCGTAGACGGACCCGGGCCCCCACCACAATGGGAGGCGGCCGTGGCAGTTGGGCAGCGAGGCCATCCCGAGCGGGCGGGGCCTCTACCAGTTCGATGTGGACAAAGCAAACCCAATAGGTGCTGCCATGATTACGCCAATCCACTTGGACATTAAGATCGTGTAAGCCCTCGGTGTCCACTATGAGTACGGTGCCCATGTCACCCTGTTTGATCTCTTCAAAATCACGACAACAACGAACAGTCATCCCGGGACGGACCAGACCACGCACGTATAAAGCGTAATGATCGGCTGTCTGGAAATCCTTGCGGGACTCGAACTTGATGGGCGGAGTGGGAGCTATGGGTTGTCCCTCCACAGTGTCTGAGGAGGAGGCCGTAGAGGAGGTGGAGCTAGTTGAGCTGGGGCATTCGTTGTCCGAGTCTGCCTCGGGATCATGCGAGGAACTGCCCGCAATGGGCAACGGATCCTCTTCGATGGTATTCGCACACACATCTGGATGCTCTAAGATCCATTGGACTATCTGCTCTGGTGTGGGTATAATCTCTGCCTGCAGGGAGAGCTGTTTTAAAGCCAATTCTACGGTCCTTCTAGTAAATCCCATTTCCATAATCTGTCCAATTAACTGAGCATCGCTGGCGGCTGCTGGGGTAGGTATTTTGGGACGTTCGTGTACCTCTGGCTGTGGCTTCTTACTGATTACATTGTACACGGGCACGCCATGAACCATGGTAGGCTGTGGTGGAGCTGCTGAGGCTGGCAACGGAGCTGCCCCATCGACCTCGCTGAGATCTTGGTGAGCCTGACTAGCCAGGGATTGCACGCAATTGAGAGCTGCTGTAGCGAGATCCAAGTAGCTATAGCAGGCCTTTACAGGTGAGGGCTGGGTGGCCCTTAACAGGATGCACTGAATCAAAAGTTGCGACTCCTGGCTGTTGCTGCTGGGCGAGAGTTGTGGTTCCTCTGTGGATTCCGATTCCCCAGCTGGTAACTGATCGGGCTCCCTATCGACTGTTTCCACCTCTTGGGTGTAGCCTCCAGGAGCACGTTGCTTCAGAATCCTGCGCAAAGCAGCCTGATGCCTGTAGAGAACACCATTGGTGTGAAGTACAGCCAACTGAAGTTGCTGCTTGCGCAGCTGAGCGAGATCCAAGCGCCCCTCAGTGTTGGTGGAGCTGGCGGTGGCACTCGGGAGCAAATCTCGCATCTCGGCAGAGGGTCCATAGAGGAGCACAGTCCACGCATTGAGTAACATCTCATTCATTGGCAGGCGGGTCAAGCTAAACACACTGTGATCCAACTGGGTGACAACCGAAGTCAAGGGAACCTTAACAAATCCCGCTGCTCCTCCACCACCCTGGGCCAACAGGCACCGGCCTTTGTGGGTGAAGCTGGCGATGATCATGTGACTTCCTTCATTGAAACAATGAAGTCCCACACGCGGGCGCAGATCATAGCCACCCATGGCACTAAGTACTCCGAGGACAAATATCTGTTCACTGTCCAAGGGATTGGAGGATTGCTCGCCCAGGAGCTCGGCAGCCACACAAAGTTTTTGTGCCAGAAATGAATTGATGACGGAATTCCAGTGAGGCAATGTGTGCAAGCGCCGCAATAGGGAGACCAGTTCCTCGGCCACACTTCCCGAATGGGAGGCAGTGAGCAGAACCCTGGCCTTGCCTTCGGGAGTATGCTGCAGGGTAACATCACCTGGACAATGAAGGGCAATCCTGCCTAGAGTGGCAAACAATTGCCGCACCAGTGAACCCATACGCGGCTCCTCCTCGGCAGTCCATTGGGCCAAAATGCACTGCAATAGGCGCAGGCAATGGAGTTGCCTATAGACGCCACGCTCACTGCCGGCCGGCTGCTCTAGCAGCGAGAGATAATGAGCAAGCCAACTGGGAGTGCTCAATTCCAGGCATAGACGGGGACAGTCACCTGGGTTCACGGACAGATAAGTCAGAATTTATCAAGTGGCATAGAAAAACGTTTCTCACCTGCAATGGCCCTGATAAATCCCAAATTGAGCCAGCCCAGTGAATGCGAGGCATTCGCCAGCGCCGGCTTGGGATCTATAATGGCCCTAAACATGCTGGTCACTCCACGCAGTGCATGTCTGTCCAGCTGTGCTCCATGAAGACCACTACCCACGGCCAATATTTGCAGCAACTTGGCGGCACAGTGGCGCAGCAATTTGGAGGGATGCGATTCACTGCAGGGAGAAGCCTCCCCGCCAGTCAAGTCCTCACGTTCAGGTTCCGTCGGTGAGGCCACATTTAAAGCACTGTCTGCCAGCTGAAGATCATACTGACCCTCCTTTCCCATGCGATAGGAATTGGTGGCACCAGTATACCACTCCACGCGCACCCACCTGCAAGATATGTCGTGTGCATTAGCACAAAATGATAAAGGCCCACTGTGACTTACCCATCCTCGCCCACTTCGCTGATGATGCGGCCTTCGCCCGGGGGATTACCATCCTGATCGCCCCATTTCCAGTCGGCTCCACGCACAATCCGTGTGCCGATCTTCATCAACTTGGCCAGATCCGGTCCACTGAGCTGAGCTTTGCTAGATTTCTGCTTCATTACACTATCCTCGTACAGGACACTCAGTTCGCAGTTCATTTGGCTACCAGCCACGCCCTCGCCGCCTGTTTGGGCAAGCAGACCCAAAACAGTTCCCAGCAAGCCGGAATTGATGAGCAAGCCCAACTCATTGGGACCCAACTCCTTGGCCAGCAATCCAAAGACACTCAATAGGAAGCGAGCCCTGGGCAGACGCTTAAGCAGCACGTAAGTACTTAAATTTGAGCTATCCTTGCCTCGAGGTGAGCCCTGCTGCTCTTGGTTGACCAACCGGCGTAGCTCTCTTACAGCCCAATCCAGCACACGGGCCTGAGCCAGCAGCAGTCTGGCCTTTTGGTATGCACTGACCATATTCAGTTGGCCAAGCACATGCAGGGATCCCCCTGTTGCGCCAGAGGATTTTAAGTGCAGACCCAGAAAACCATTGAGAAGACTATACTGGGCGGCATCCAACAGACCGTGCAACTCCAGCAGTTGTTGCACCAACTGTAGGCCAGCCAGACGCAATTGAAATCTCTGCATTTGGCAGTACATGGCTCGGCGGGCCGTCTCCACATCACAGCTATCCTGCAGAGCAAAGTCCACAATATCCTGCATCAGTTTGGCATCTAGTTCCCCCTCGCCGTACACTTGGCGCTCATTCAATCGCCGCAGTAGACTCTCCTCCTCCTCCTGCTTCGGATTGGGAGATTGGGGTTTCTTCTCCTGCTCCTGCTGCTGTTGAATTGTGGCATTCAGTAGATCCTCTGGCTTGGCTGGCTTCCTAGCCGCACGTAATTCCTGCAACAAGCGTTGCACGAGCAGTCGGAAACGTGGTACTCTCTGGAGGATGGGCAAACGGCGCAGTCCTCGCTGCTGAGGACTGATGGCAGGACGAACTTCGTAGAGCAGGAAACGAAGTCTTTCAAGAATGGGTGCACAGACTTCCTTATAGCTGCGATTCAACTGTTGGCGTGTCCTCACAACCGACCACTTGGCCTGATGCACAAGACGTATGATCTCGCCTAGCTGCTTTGGTGGCACCATCTCGGCCGCTTCAGTACCTTCGAGGGCGTTCAGTACCAGGCCACCCAAGCATTGGTGTCGTATCAGTACCGCACTCATGAGGCGCTCCAATTCCTGAACGGGATGTTCGGTGGCGAATTCCTGATGCCACATCAGATTATGAGCCTTACAAAAGCGCTCAGTGAGAGTCAGCCAGGCTGCCACTGGTGGCTCAGCCAATCTAGCTTCCGCCAAACCACTTATGAAGCTATCAATCCGCTGCTGCAGTTGAGATCTGCCCGAGCCCAATTGTTGTTGGGGGGGAATGGGTGGTGGTAGCTCTGTGGGTGTGTTGCCAGCGGTACTATGACAGCTATGACTGCTGCGCGCTTCGCCCTTCTCCTCGTCAAAGGGATTGCTGGGCTGCAGAAGCAGTAATCCTCCACTTAGCAGAGCCGATTTGTCCAGTTGCCGGCACTGGAGCTCAGCGGGCTGCAGGGCAGGACCAGTGCACATAATATTGGCCACTAGGCCCAATAGCTGTGCCAAAGCACACTCAGAGCTAAAATGAGTGAGTTGGCTGGGACCAGGTGTAGGTGGCTGAAAAGGATTGCCACGGATTTAGTGTTGAGGTCTATAAAATTTAACCACCAATCTATTCACCTTTTCCTCATTCAACGCTTGGGCCAGGTACTTGCCCAGCTTATGGTGTTGAAGAATATGCTCCATAGCAGTTCTATGCGCCGGGTTAGTCAGCTCCGCCGTTAAATCTTTGCCCAATCCTGCTTCCAGCAGCGCTCTCAAGCCATCGGACTCGCAACTGTCAATGCAAAGATGTACAATAGACTGAATAGAATGAATTGTTCTTTTCCTCAATGAGCAAAAAATTCGTAATAATTTCTAGTTACCGTAATGAAAAACCAAAATTCGAAATTTTAAGGTTCAATACCTCCGCCATGGCTTTAAAGTTGCTACATAAAATTTCAATTTCCCCTTTTTCATTTTACTTTTACAACAAAGTAAACTGTGAGATGCCAAACTTTGAGGAGAATTCGAATAGCGTTTATATGATTGGCGCGTTGCGGGCAGAGCTGGATTCAGCAAAGCTACCATCAAAAAAAAAAGGTCTTGGCGGTTCTTCTGGATAATACAAGAGTACATAAATACTCATTAACGGAGAGCTTAAGCCGCACTGTGCTTCAAATTGATGATGTATTGAAATCATTTGGGCTTACCATGAAACTAGAAAAAAATGTGTGCATGAAGCTTAAGGAAACTCTATGATCAATATGGGGCTCTAGGAAAAAAAAGCTTGTCGCGATAAAGAGTTGTACCGCAACAGAGAAATAAATTTTATGGACTATTTAGAAGGCATTTTTGATGTTGCTGCTTTTGAAAGACAGAGGTCCGATGACGAGGACGCTCTTTCTAGTGGGAGTAGTCGCCATTCATATCAAAGTTGTGAATCAGCATCACCTTCTTCAATGCATCGAAGAGCCGGCCTGCATCGAAGTTTTTCGCTAGCATGCAACTTTTGTGGAATGACTCGTAATGGAACATATATGTTAGTTTAGGTTTGATGTTCGGCTCATGGCGATTCTTGACTACGTGATGCAGAAATATTCGCTGTATATACCACTTTGATTTCTTTTATACTTTCCAAGTGAGATGAGAATTTGTCGCAGCATCATTTTATAGGTTCATTTTCGTGTTAATGCAAGAACGTCATATCTCAGTTGTCCTGCAGTCGATATTGCGCAAAAATCCTTCGGCTTTCAGTTAAAACACATTTTAAAATTTATTTAATGAGCATTTTAGATTAACTCGAAACTAAAATAACTACTTTTTCTGGGTTTAAGTCCATTGAGAACTTTAAACGCGTTTTTCACAAAATCGAATTTTTCGAGCTATGCCATTCTTAAAGTAAGTTGGCGTGATTTGTAAAAAACCTTTAAAGCACAGCGATTAAATTTGATCAACATTTCATTTTATTCTGCATTGCATTGACGTCGATTGCCAAACAGTTCCTGGGCGAAAAGAAGAAAATGTTCACCTTTTTTGTAGACTTTAAAGCTGCATTCGATACAATCGACAGGCGCAGTCTTTATCTAAGAGTATCGGCCAAATTCATTGCAATAATAGAAAGCCTTTATAGTCTAAATAAAACCACTGTATGGGATGTAAATCAACTATTCGAATGGTTTGAAACGAACTTAGGCGTAAAGCAGTATAATATATTTCTCCTGTTATATTTATTTGAGTATGCTGGGCTTAGTTGCAGCAGAAAGCTTGCATATGTACGTATATCTTGCGTGCACGTACAAATTTCTTTGATTTGACTCAAGCGAGTACAGAAATTCATTACTCTCTTGCTCTCGCTCTCTTTTGTACTCATTTTGATATTTATATAAGAAGTTGTGAGAGAGCGAGTGCGGCTACCTTGTTAAGTATACCTTGGGTTTGCATAACTTTTATTGCTCTCGCTCTCTTCTCTCTTCTTTGCAAAAGCAACTGTAAACGCTATTTAGTTGTTGTTGTTATCTCAAGAGAGAGAGAGAGAGGGAAAAATGAGAGAGACAAATACAAAGAGCGTTACAAAAAAATTTGTGGGGTGATTCAACCAGTGTTGCCAACTTTTGCCGAGAAAAAAAATCTGTTTTCGGCGGGACGGAGAGGTAAAAAAAGCTGTATTTTTCGACAAAAAAGCTATTTATGCAATTATATATTCAAAATATATTAAATTATCATCAGAGTGATGAAGTTTCGCGTCCTCATCCTTGTCGTAAGCCTCATTAGCTTAAGGTAACTAAAAAAGGACCTTATAATCGACTCTGCATTTCGCATGTCGACGAATCCCGTATCTGTAACTACACAAATTATATTTTTAATGTAATTTCTTAATTGCAGTTTCACTAATATCTAATATCTTATACATAATATTGAATTGAGCGTGCTCACCTTCATTAGATATCTGAGTTTTGATTTTATAATATTAACCTGACTGAAGACATGCTCAACTTCAGCGTTGAACCATGACAAGAACAACATCTGAATCGCAAGCGAGGTTAACTCAAAAAGTCTTTGTTTGCTTGGAAGCGGATTACATTGCTCCAAAACTTTAGTTTCATCGTCGTTCTTCCATTTTACTAAATTTATATCGTTACATTGACACTTCATTTTCCAACATCTTCTACGAAAAATACTTCCAAAATGGTAACAATGCTTTGTTTTTTTTTTGGTCGTAGAATGTTGTCAATTGACAATATGTCAATTTGTTGAAGAACGCTAAGATTGTCAGATAAACTGAAATCAATTAAATTGCTTAGTACAATGAATTTGGTGAAAATCCAAGCTGAGCTTCAGTTGCTTTATAACGTCAACTTAAAAATTTGTGCCGCAGTCTTGAATAGATTTCTCAAATTCGCTATCGATATGAAGCATAAATCATTGAAAACAAATTTCTTAAAATCGTCTACTTGTATTATATTTGTAAGTTGAAGTTTAGTAAAGGTTACATTGTCATATTGTGCATTTGCAATAACTGCAGTAATCTCAAGAGGTATCAGATTCATTCTTCCGGAGCACAACCCTTCAACTCAGGGTTCTGCAGCCAGACTTCACGACTTTTTGTTTTGAAAACTTTTGGCATATTTGTCATACGATCTGTAAATTTGGCTAGCACTTTGAGATGAATGTTTTCTGAACGTTAGAGGTGGCAATTAGAGTAGATAAATGACTAACAGAGGTGACAAGCTATCGATTTGCTTATAAGTTTTACAAATGACTCCAAAATAAAAATAAAGCTGAAAAAAAGATGAAATCATTTTTAAAAAAGCCAGAATTCCCGCTTCCCGCTGTTTCTAAATTTTACCCGCAATACGGTTTAAAAAAAAGCTAGAAATGACGGGGAAAAAGCTGATTTGGCAACACTGGATTTAACCAACACCCGCTCTCTGCTTGTGCAAGTAAAAAATTTGAGTCGCACGAGTAGCGCGGATATAATTGTCACTCGGTACCCGAAGCACAAATATGCCATGAGTGTTTTAAACACTGCATACATTTTTTGCAGTCATTTGAGGCACTCGAGTGTGAAAAATATCAAGTACGAATGCAGTACACTTGCAGTGGCAGTGCACTCGTGCAGATCTCTGGTAGGTACTGTCAGACGTGGAGTCTTCGGATAAATGTCGAGAAGTCAAAAACAATGGTAGTAAAGGATGGAAGAGGACGAAGAGCCAGAGCGTATGAATGGACACTAGACGGAGTGTTGCTAGAAACAGTACATGAGTACTGTTCGAACTTGAACATGATATTCAACTCGGCCCACACGTAGTGTAGATCTCATATTTAAATATGTAGCCTATGACGCCATGTGTGTCATAAACATGTCCCCTTATGTAATATTAATAGCCGCAGTGACGAGGATCAGCCCAGCCCATCAGACACAGCACTTGAAAAGGATCAACCATGGGAACCACTTGAAAAGGTCACCGATCCACACCACTTAATATGCAATGTGTATTCCTCACACGAATGCATTTTTATATTTATACACGCGCAGCTATCTTACAAATACTGCCTTAGATAAGTTAGAAGATAAGGGATGAGAAATTCTAAATAAAAGGGACCTCGCTCAGACTGAGCAGGTTAGTACAATTGAAACCTGCAACAAGCGTGCTCAATTAAAGGTGTATAAGTATATACAAGTACAAATACCTAGGCGTGTTACTGACTTCAAATATGTCATTTAAGAAACATTTGGCACAGAAATTGACAGACGCCAAAGTCGCTATTAATAGCATCTGGAAGCATCTGCTTGGGAAGAAGAAAGTCTACAACAGTACCAAATATAAACTGTTTTTAGCCACATCCAGGGCAATTATGTGTTATGCGGCCTCACAGTCTGGGGATTTAGCCGATTCGAGGATGTAGAGCGATTGCTTCGTTTCTACATTAAAAAGATCTTTTACCTACCTCTAAACACCCCGAACTACGCCATATACATTGAAACGGGCCTACCTACACAGCTGCACTTCAACTATATAAGCAAAGCGATGCTGATGGACTCTTCACGGCTTCCAAAAAATCATAGTTGAACAACTTCTGGTAGACCGATCACAGTTTTTCCATGAATGGGATATTATGGCAGGAGACCACAACATAAGTACACACTCAAATGACAGCAGAACTTGGGAAGCGTGGCAAACTGAACTATTACAGAAGATTGACGCTGGAGAAAAAAATGAGTTCGAGCTGCAGGCAAGGCAGAGTGATACACGATTCACATACAAGCGCCTAGAGTACAAACTATGTGAACGGAATTATTTTAGGGATGATGTGGACTCATATGAAATATCGCTTATTTTTCGTGCAAGAACTCAAGTGCTCAGACAGAACGACGGAAAGCCGATGCACCCTATGCAACATGGATGAAAGAGAAGATGTAGCACATTTCATATCGTGATGTCCAATTCTAGGTGAGCACCGTGTACTGCACCTCGGCAAATGGACTCTAGAGAGAAAGGAAATGCTTGACTTAATGAACGTGTCCAACTGGCCCTCTCTAATCTCATATCTCAGGGAGGCCATCAAATATAGGCAGGAGTTTATAGGGGATTTTTAAACGGGAGTGTCAACTTTATTTGAAACGAATTTTGCAGCGTTTAATGTTAATTAATTAATATTCTGTAACCTCAACTGATGTATTATATTGTTTATTTTTGAATTATTGTTAATGTCAATCTATGTAGTTAATTTCCTACGAGGGGTCCTCTTACGCACCATTGCCGGTGAACGATTTGATATTTCGGGACGACCGGGGGAAGTCAAGTGTAGTAACGGGAAATGGGAGTATTGTGAACCACTTAAGGAAAGTATGGGCTGACGGCTTTAATTGCCATGCCCAGAACATACCATCATTTATTTATATTTAAGTCACTACGTGCATTTTGTTAACACATATTATAAAATTGATAAATAAATACTACTACTACTACTACTACTCTTATCTTATTCTTTGACAATTGTCAAATTATGCAGAATTCCACGGGAACAAAGCTAGCGTTAGGGTGAAAAATGCTAACACCCAAGAACCACTTCATCTCACGGTATCACATGTCACATGCCGATCCTACCCTTTTAAAGGCCTATTCTCAGATGAGATAAAAATATAGTTTGGCACTATATTTCATACAAATAGGACCGCCGTTCAAAAGCAATCCGATTTCAAACTGTTCAAAATTGTTTCTATTTTTATGAAATATAGTGCCGAACTAAATTTTTATCTCATCTGAAGATAGGCCTTAATTCTGGCACAGCATTTGATATTTTCTGGCACAGCAACCGTTTTTTAATTCAACAACAACGTTTGGCATCTCAAAGTTTACTTTGTTGTAAAAGTAAAATAAACGAGAAGGCCAAGCTAACTTCGTCTGTGCCGAAGTTTTTATACCCTTGCAAATGCTGTTTTTGAAATGTCAGAGTTTAAGAACGCTTACATAAAAATCTAAAAAATTTTTAACTAAAACCCTTTTTCCGACAGATAAACATCTGTTTTCGACCAAATATCGCGAATCTTTTTGCAAACATATCAAATTAACAATCGCGGAGTTTAAGAAAGATAAAATTTAAAACAGAAAAGTTTTTCTCACTAAGACACATTTTCCGACCGATCGGTCCTATGGCAACCATAAGATATAGTCACCCGATGTCGATCAACTTTTTCAAATTAGTTTGAAAGCGTTTAATATTAAGAATCACCGACTTTAAGAACGATTTACTTGAAAACAAAAAAGTTTTTTCACTAAGACCCATTTTCCGACCGATCGGTCTTATGGCAGTTATATGTTATAGTCATCCGATTTTAACCAAAATTTGCAAATCTGTTTGAAAACATATAATATTAATTAGGGCTGAGTTTTATGACACTAGCATTGAAAACAAAAAAGTTTTTCTTACTAAGACCCATTTTCCCACCTATGGTTCCTATGACAGCTATAAGATATAGTCATCCGATCTTGACCAAAATTTCCAAATCTGTTTGATAGCATATAATATTAATAATGGCCGAGTTTAAGGCCGCTTACATTGAAAACAAAAAAGTTTTTCTCACTAAGACCCATTTTTTGACCGATGGTTCCTATGGCAGCTATAAGATATAGTCATCCGATCCGGTCCGTTCAGACATATTAGCAGCGTGCAGTATAAAGAAGACTCTGTGCAAAATTTCAGCTCGATAGCTTTTAAATTGAGAGACTAGTTTGCGTAGAAACAGACGGACAGACAGACAGACGGACGGACAAAGCTCAATCGACTCAGCTCGTCGCCCTGATCAAGAATATATATAGATTATGGGGTCGGAAATGAATATATCTATGCGGTGCAAACTTCTGGGCAAAATTATAAATTATAATAAATTATAATACCCTTTGCAAGGGCATAAAAGGGGAAATTGA